>PVJS01030130.1:0-24290 GCA_004027185.1 Glis glis | reverse complement strand
AAAAAAAAAAAAAAAAAAAAAAAAAAAAAAGAAAAGTCCCCATACCTTTCAATACTAAATAACACACTTCTAAAAAATTTCATGGAGCAAAGGAGAAATCAAAAGGGAAATGAGAATGTGTCTTGAACTGAATGAAAATGCAATCACAACATATTAAAATTTGTGAGATGCAGTTAGAGTAGTGCTTAGAGAGAAATTTATAGTGCTAAATGTCTATAGTGAAGAAAAGAAGGAAGGTCTCAAATCAATGACCTCAGTTTCCATGTTAAGAAAGTTGAAAAACAAGAGCAGATGAAAATAAGTACTAGTATATATTTATGTGGTAGAAGTAGTGAGTAAGTAGAAATTATTAGAAGAGAGGAAATACTAAAGATTAGAGCAAAACATCAATGAAAAAGAAAACAGAAACACAATAAAATTAAGGAAATCAAAAGCTTGTTCTTTGATAAGATCAATAATATTGATAAATATCTGGCCAAACCAATACAGAAAAAAGAAAAAATGCAAATTGTAAACTAACCCTGTCTCTAGTACATAATTTGAATTTAGATAAGTTTAAATTCTCATAAAGAAAACTTAAGGCCCAAGTGACTTTGGTGGCAAATTATACCAAACCTTTCAGACATAAATAATATCCATTCCACACAATTTTTTTCAGAAAATTCCAGAGGGAGGTATAATTACCAATCCATTCTAAGGCAAAAAGAAATTAGGAAAAGAAAAATATAGAACAAATCTCTCATGGTCTAAATCTCTCATGAACATAGATGAAAATATTCTTACCAAAATTTTAGCAATTTGAATTCAACAATATATAATAAAAATAACACATCATTACCAAGTGGGGTTTATCTGAAGAATGCAAGGCTGATTTCACATTTGACAATTATTCAATGTATTTCACCATATTAACAGCCTAAAAAAGAAAAAAAATCATGCAATCATTTCAATAGAGGCAGAAAAATCATTTGACAAAATCCAACATCCACTGCTGATAAAAGGTCTCTGTGAACTAGGGATACAGAAAATCTACAAAAGAGACAAACAAAAACTCTGACACGGTACTAACTGGTGAAAGACTGTTTTGCTCCCAAGATCAAGGATGGTCACTTTCACAACTTTTGTTCAACACTGTAATGGAGGTTCTAGCCAGGGCAATCAAGTGAGTAAAATAAATACAAGGCATCCATGTTGGAAAGGAAGAAGTAAAATTGTCTCAGACAAATGACCATGAGAAAATCTGAAGAAAGCTACAAAACATGTACCAGAACTAAGTTCAAGGATATAAGGTCAATATACAAAATGCAATTGCATTTTCATACTAGCAGTGAACAACCGGAAATTGAAATTCAAAATCTTTCAATTACATTAGCATTCAAATACAACTTAGGGCCAATTCTCACAAAAGATGTATAATATCTATAAACTGAAAACTATAAAACATTTTTGGGAAAAAATCAAAGACCTATATACCATGTTCATGGATTAGAAAACTCAATATTGTTAGAATGAAAATTCTTTCCAAGTTTATTCTTTCCAAGTTTTCCAGGATTCAATGAAATCCTGATCAAAATTCCAGCAGGTTTTTTTTTTTTGTAAACTATTTGTAAAATTCATGCAGAAATGCTAAGGAACTGTAATAGCCAAAACAACTTTGAAAAAGAATAAAGTTAAATAACTTACACTTCAAGACTTACAAAGCTGTAGTAAGACTGGTGATAAAGATGGACAAATAGAACAATGAAACAGAATAATGACCCCAGAAATAGAGCCATACATAAAAGGGTTATTGTATTTCAATGAAGGTGCAAAGGTAGAGAAAAAGATTAGTTTTTCTACCTTTTTCAACAAAGGTAGAGAAAGGATGGTCTTTCAAATGTGCTGAAACAACTGGGTATCCATATGCAAAAATATAAACTTTGATACATTGCTGTTAAAACCTACCTGAAAACGAATCAGAGATATAAATGCAAAATCTAAAACTATAAAACTTTTAGCAGAGAACACAAGAGAAATCTTTTTGTGTTTGGATTAGGCAAAGATTTCAATATAATGCCTTATATTTTATTGTGAGGATTAAATAAAATAATACAAGGAAAGTTTAAATACCCATGGAATACTCAATAAATGTAATCCCTTGTTAAATTCATTTATTACTTTGAAGTTTATGCATACTTTTTAATTTGAACCTTATAATGACCATGGGTGGTCATTTATAGAACTAGGAGAAGTTTAGTAACTTATTGGTTAAGGTCACCATGTTAGACAAAAGTCAATTTGGCTTCAAGTACTAGCATCCTTGGATAACAGAAACTTTAACATATATGAGTTTATTTTTCTCATATAGCAAAAAGCAAGGGGGGGTATTGCTGGTGTTGGCTTAGTAGTTCAATGATCAGGTCGGGTTCCAAGTCAGGGCTCAAGGTACACAGCTGTGTGATTGTGTTGATCTTCCTCTTAGGGGTGGAAGAAGGCTGCAGTATCTCCATAGCCCATTCGTAGGAGGTACAGGCCAGAGGGCTTCTCTTCATACTGTCCTCTTGTCAGGGAGGAGACATCTCTTCTGGAACCCATGCAGACTTCCTCTTACATCTCTCTATCCAGAGCTGAGTTCACCACCTCCTGTTTCCTGGGTTACCTGCTGCCTCTGCCTTCCTTGAGCTGGAAGAATTGCTTCTACACACTTGAACAAAACCGGGATTGTGTTAGTAGGGAAAATGGAGGACTGACTCCATTACCAACACCTGCCACAGCCATGCAGGATTCAACTGAGTTTTATGATTTCAATTCCAGTTTACTTGTCTCTATATAAAACCAGCTGAGCACTGCTGCGGCACTGTACTAGTATCAAAGCCATATTCCCTGAACTTGAGAATTTATATTTCACTGAGAAGACAGAATACAGCTACAAGAGCAACTAAATAAAGTAGCATTTGAAATCTACACACACACACACACACACACACACACACACACACACAGTATTAGAATTGGGTGCATGGAAGAAGTCTGACTGGAAGAGGCAAGCCTCTCAGAGGAGGTATCAGTGGAAGGGCGGGTCGACATTTACCGATAGACCAGCCCTGAGTCAGGGAGTGCAGAGACAGCGTATGTTCAGAGGTATGGAGGAACAAGTAAGCACGGCATTTTCAGAGTTCAACGTGACTTTATTAACTTGAAGTACAAATGCAAGAAATGCATGATGGGACTACCAAATGCTGAGGCCACACAGGGAGGCTGCATGTGTTCTGTAGGTGATGGGGGACCAGAAAAGCCTATGTGGTCAGGGAATATGGAGATCAGATTTGTGGAAGATGGTTGGAAAGATCAGACAATATGGTTTTTCAGTTAAAGACAGTTTTCCTTCTGTCTTTGTATGAAGAAGTGACCTAGATGATGGCTGTGGTCACCTTTGAAAATTAGATGAGTTCAGTTTCAACTTTAGGTTGTCCATATCCTAAGGGGAAGTCTAAGGCCCACCCTAATATTTGGGCAAGTTTCTTGGAGGTGTATTAGTTGCCAAGTCTGCAGTAATAAAGTTCCAACATATTGGGCTTCTTAAAACAACAGAAATGCATTGTCTTGCAGTTCTAGAGGCCAGAAGTCTGAAATCAAGGTATCAGCAGGGCCATGCGTCCTCTGAAGGTTCCTGGGAAGAATACTTCCTTGTCTTTCCAGTTTCTGGTGGCCCCAGGAATTCCTTGGTTTGTAATGACATAACTCCAATTTCTGCCTTCATCCTTCCATGGTCTTCTTTCTGTGTCTCTGTTTTCTCTTCTTATAAGGATGCCTGTATTCACATTTAGGGCCCACCCTAAATACAGATGATTTTATCTTGAGGTCCTTAATTATATCTACAAAGACCCTATTTCCAAATAAGATCACATTCTGTGGTTCTAGGTGGAAATAAATTTCCACTACTCAACCCACTATAGAAGCTCATAATGTCATGGTCTGTTTTGGTTTTGAGTCTCCATTCATCTTAAAATCTTAATCTCATATCTCATGTTCCATGGATGTTCTATTTTCTTTGCTACACACCAGCCCACATGCAAAACACAGTATTTTTCTTTCGTGGGCCCTAAATACATTCAGCCAAAGTATTTATGAGCACAAATTACTTCATTGAATTTTGGAGTAATGGAAAGGTTACACTTTTCAGCAATACACACCTGAACTTAGAATATCAGAAATTTGTGTTGGTAAATGTCATTTGTTTAACCCATCCATGAAATTTTCTCATTCACAAGTTTTCATCAGAATTTAGAACTCTGCTTGAGGTCTGTTCCCCTTTCCTCCTTCTAGCTACCTTGCTATCCCCCCACCCCTCCTTTTTGTCCCTCCCTCCAGTTCTGATTAATTTTTAATTTCTTTTTTTTTTCCAGAGACATGGACAGAGGTTTATTTGGGGAGAAAGGGAAGAAATACACCCTCAAGAGAGAATGTGGGCCACCTCAAGATGAGGAAGGCATACTGGGGAGTTCAGGGCCCTTTTTTATAGGGGACTTTCGTGAGGGGTGGGCTAGGGGAGGTATGTGAGGAAGATCTCAGTCCGGTAGTCCCCAAGGCGGTTTCTGGTGGTCTGGTGGTCTGGTCTACCTTAGGGTCCTCAGGCTGATCAGGGTCCTCATTAGATGATTGACAGATAAGCTGGAGCATGTCCTGGTAAGCGGAGAGTGGAGACAAAGGCGCCATCTTCCTGATTAATTTCTTACAAGGCTTGTTTGAATGGTTTGTTTCACTATCCTTTCATATCCTGTCCTCAAAGACCATCTTCTACGTGTTCCTCTAAAAGGAGCTCAGGGACCATCTATCAAAATATTAACTGTTTCACCCTTCTACAAGGCAAAGATGAATGATAAACAGCACAAATTTTAGAAACTTCTGTACATGGATTGTAAAATCTTCTGCTCTTTGAAGTGGCTGAATGTTTTTACTTCAAATAAGTTCTACTATTATGCACTTGGGAGACTCATTTAAGTAGTTACTTAATGAACTAAGGCACTGATTGAGATAGATGTGTTTATTGCTGCCTCACTAATAAAAGCAGGAAATTTTATATCTATGTGTATATATTATATTTATGATGCATGTGCATATATGTATATAATTAATATGCATATGTAGGTATTGGATATATTATGTGTGTATATGCTATATAGTATGATATTATTATATTATACTATGTATATTATAGTAATATATATTACTATAGTAATAGTATGTCTGTATAGTAATAGTATGTGTAATAGTATGTCCGTACATACTATTACTATATATAGTATGTAAATAGTAGGGTGTTACTATACATATTAGTATGTATATATATATATAATTAGCATGTATACATACTATTAATAATATGTATCAGTATGTACTTTGCCAAGTGATATACATTGAGTACCTCATTTAATCTTCACAATTAGTAGGCAGCTACTATTATTCCTTCATTTTACAGATAAGGATTGAGACTTAGAGATATGAGATGCCTCTCCCAAGGTTAAATGATTAGAAAATGATACAACCTATCTCTGGCAGCGTCCTTGCTCTTAACCCAATGATTATTGATACCTAAGAACATATACTAAAATGTTAACATTGGATATATCTGAGGGAGGATAATGGTTGATTAAAAATACTGTTTTGGATTTGTTAAATGTTCTTATAAATGGACACATACTACATCTGTAATAGGAAGCCTATTCCTCTCCCACCAATAAATGCTAGAAAGAAACAATCATACTAGTTTCAAAAATAGCTAAAAACACAGGGCTATTACACAAAACAACAACAAACTAGAAAAATATAATATCGCTGCTTAATATTTTATACAGTGCTTTATAAAACACAAATCATGGTCACATGTTATCATTGAATCCTTGCAATAACTCTGTGGGCTAGAAAGGGTAAATATGATGAAGTATTATTATCCCTCCCCTTTTATTTGTCAAATAAAGGTCAAAGAATAAATTGACTCTCTACTTTCATAAAGTCATGAAAAAGACTAGCTCATCCTCCAGCTCCTTGGGGACCGGGACATATCTGAAATGTCCATGTGGCTCTATCTCCAGTCCCTAGCACTGAAATGATCACATAGCAGGTGCTAAACAAATATGGAATGAATGAAAACCAGTGCCTTACCCTTACTCACATCTTCTACTTTGTGACCTCTGTCTCTGCCAGCTGAGATGTAATCTTCTTATTACAGTCCCCAGTTAGGCTTTCAGAGAACCAGCTAAGCATTTGTGCTCATGTGCATGTGTGTGTGGTAATCTACACATAACATGGAGTTCACCATTTAAATTGTGCGATTCAACATTTAGTACATTTGCAATGTTATGCAACTCCTGCCACTGTCTAATTCCAGAACATTTGCATCATCCCACACAGGAAACCCAAACCCATTAAGCAGTCACTTCCCATTCCCCCGGCCCCTCAGCCCCTGGCAACCACTAATCTGCTTTCTGTCTCTCTGGATTTGCCTCTTCTGGATATTTCATATAAATAGACTTGCAAAATATGTGGCCTTTTGTGTCTGGTTTCTTTCACAGAGCAGAATGCTTTTGAGACTCCTCGTGTTGTGGCAGGCATAAGCACTCCATTTCTTTCCATTTCCATCCTAAGGATGTGCCATTTAAGCATTTGGTTAAAAGCAGAACATGGGTCCTGGTAGGAAGTGAGGCTGGCCAGGGGAAGAGCAAGCCACAGTCCGACTTCCCTTGGGCCTTCCGGCATGAGAAGAGCGTGCTTTGGGGAAGATGTTGAGGGGTTATTCTCCATGGCTGTGGAGGACAACATGAAAGAAGCTGGCAAAGAGGAGGGCCAAAGAGATTTTTGGCTGAGCTAAAGCGGGAAGGCACCACTTAGGGGAGTTGTGGAATCTGACCCTCTGACCCCCAGAAAGAGAAGGGTCATCTCTTCATTCCAGGTGAGGATTTGTGGGCATTTACTACTATGAGGCCAGGTGACATTTCAAAACCTTTCTCATGCTGTCACTCCACCACAAAAAGGCAGAAAAGTAGACTACAGAGAGCTGTGAAAACACAAAACTGACCATTTAGAAAACTGCATGGGTAGCTTAAAATTCTATCAATTGGCTATCATGTTAAAAAGGGGCAGGTGACATTTTGACAGAAAAACAAATTAATTAATGTAACAAGGCAGTAATTGATGGCATGGATCATAATTTATGAGGCAAAGAAAATGCTGGATTCATCTTTTGGATTTTATTTGGGTTAATGACAATTATGTTTACGTGAGAAGAAATGAAACTCCCTAATTGCAAGCTAATGTCTGCTTTTCAGAGAATATCTTACGCCCACCCCCTTCAAAAGAGAAAAGAAAGTATGTTAATAATTTTCTTAAGTTCAAACTCAATATAAAGTACCTGGAGGGGAAAAATTATCTAGGACTATTTAAAACATTGCAAACTCTCAAATCATTAGACTTAGATGCCTTAAGAAAAAAACACCCATCAATGCTTTCCATCCAGTTTTGAGTCCTACTCCTTGAATGCTTAGACAGATATTGCACACACAGATGTAGTGTGTGGAGCAGGCTCCGCTTTAAGGGGGAAAGATTATGTTTCTGTGTTTACCCAAGAGTCGACTAAAACACATTCCATTTGGCCCTGACACACAGAAATCAGAGTTTTAGAAACTGGAAAGGGAACTTTATGTCTTTAAATATAACAGACTGGATGTGGTGTATATTTTATAGATATCATGAGAAGTTTCTCCCTTCCACCTTTTACTGAGCCATCAAAGAGGCGATTGTGTGAACAAAATAACACAGTAACATGTCACATTCCATTTACATCGATTTATCAAATCCAGGAAGAAGCCTTCGCACTTTCTGGACTAGTGATCCGCACTGGACCAACAAAAGAAGCTGAGAAATGGAGTTTTCAAGGAAAATGCACGTTAAAAATAAGCACGCCCAAATCATTTTTTGTAAACACTTTTAACTTTATTTACTTGGGTTGCAAAAAAAATTAGTCCAGGGCAGCAACAGGACTTGGGGGGGGGCAGGTTCCTCTCCTTTCATGGGTTCCTTCTTTATTAAAATGTACTAAAATTATATTTTATAACTTTGTTGATATAGTGGTGAGCATAATCCAGGCAGGATATATTATTATATACTCATTATTATTATTATGTTCTATTACTTCTTCTGATTTTAAAAGAAATAAAAATGAAATCATTTTCCTGGACCCCTAGAAGTTTTATGGGTCATAGATCTGTGTCTCCTGCGTCTAATGGGTACCTCAACTCCTAGTCAGTCAGGCAGCAAATACTTAACCCATATGGTGAGCAGATATCTGGATGAGGCCCTGGGGGGACAGGAAGAAGTGTAGTATGTGACTTGAAATATGGTTGCACTGAGAAAACTTAACTCATAGAAGGGCAAAAGCTAAGAATCAATTCGAGACAGTGAGAGAGGTGCGGGGTGGGGGGAAGGACAGGGAGGGGCGAGAGTGAAGGGCACAGAGTGTGGAGGTAGCAAATTGGGTAGAAAAGTGTTGCTGCATCCAAATTAAATTGTTAAGGGCCTGAGTGAGCTTAATGACAGGCAAAATGGCTAAGAAGAAAACAGACTAGAGAGAGGATATAAAGAACAAAAGAGGAGAAGTCACCGAGGATACTGAGATATTAGATGGAATCTTGCGCCACAATTCTTAAAGGTTTTATGTCACATTAGTATGATTTCCCTATGTGTTAGCCTTCAATATTTCATTTAAAATGTTCTCCCTTTATTTCTTGTTCCCACAAAAAGACCGAGCCAGACTTATATGTATAATTAAAACGTGGCTTCGATTGAGCAATGTGACCATATTTCTATCTCATTTTCAGCAGCCATCTCACCACCCCAACCCCAAAACTTTGCATTTGTCAAAAAAGGAAGTATAATTGAAAAGCAGAGTGGTTCAAATCCATGTTCTGGCCCTTTAAATTATGATGGCTTGGTCAAAATGTCCTTGCCACCCACCACACTCTGGACAGTTCCCTAGTAATGGATACCAAAGAGATGACCCACTTGGGTGGAAATTGAAATAAGCATTTCAATACTATTTTTGGTTTGGTTTTAAAGTCATGTGCGCCTTCCTCTAAAACTGGCACCAATCACAGTGGTAGCTTCTAGTACTTTGAAATAACCTTCCAGATATTTTTAGTGTTTCCTCTGCAAAAATATCAATGTTCCAAAATAGGAAGCAAGTGTAGAAAACCCAGACCCAGGAGATGTTCAGAGATAGGCTGCAATGTGACAATTACTTAGGGACCAGGAAATTCATATATGATCAAAATGGTGCCTACCATCAGAGAGCTCACAGTCACTGGAGGAGGGAAGCAAGAATACCATATGATGACGTCATGAGGTTGTATGTATCACTGCCGAGCTACACCTGAGATGCAATAGAAATACAGAGGAAGTTTGCTTAATAGCTGAGGGACAAGAAGGAAGTGAGCCAGGAAGGTTTACAGGAGAGGGTACACCTTAGGCAAGGACTGCTAGCTGTCTATCTAATATCCATTCCCTTCTTTATCCTTAATATAAATATAACGCCTACTTATATTCAGGGTGCCAACAATACTCAGCTGAGAGATTGCATTTTTTAATCTCCCTCTTGATCATGTGACTATGTTCTGACCAGTGATAGGTAAATGGATGTTGTGACGAGTTTGCGAGGAGGATTCCTTTAAAAGCAGAAACACAGAGATCTTGCCCCTTTTCTTCCTCTCATTTTTCCTTCTTAGTTGGGATGGAGATGGGACAGTTGGGGCTCTTGGACCAGTAGATGAGTTTAAGAATAGGATCTGAGGACTAAGGACGGCAGAAAAAAAACACATATGGAATATGAGTTCCTGATGATCATGGTTCCCACCATACAGCTCTGGACTATTACCTCAGAATTCCCTTTGTGGAGGAAAAAGCCCAGATCTCTTCAGTATTATTATTTTGGGTTTTCTTAATCCTATTCTATATTGTGTCCATTGAGCTGAATTTTGAGAGATAGTTGGAGTCAGCAAGGTAGACAAGAGGCAGAAGGGAGAAGTTTTGGTAAAACCACAGAAGCATGAAGGCATGTGGACCATAGGGACTTACAGGAGGTTCTGCTTGGCCATGAGGCTGGGGAGTAGAGCAGGTACTCTATTTCAGGTCAGCTACCTCTACCAGTCATCTAGAATTTAGCTACACCCAAGAACTGCCGCACGCTCGCTGGCCACAGAGCACAGGTGAGAGCATTAGCTTTAATGAAATGGAGAAGGAACACCTGTCCAGCATAGGAGGTCAGAGCTGACGCCGCCGCAGGGCTGTGTATCCAGGAGCGTCTGCTCTGGTAGGTGGGCGGTGTCTGTTTACCTTATGAAAGAGGAGAGAGCCTGGGAGAGACAGGATTCGAGGTGGCTGCTGCTACATTCATGCCTTCGTGTGTATCCAGTTCCCCTCATTAAAATCATTTCACGGCTCCCTGCTGCTCCTTTCCACCTGCTCCAGAACTGATTTCGGTTCTCTTCTGTTGAATCTCACTGCAAAGACTTCCTGGACCATTCCCTTTCCTCTCAACTCTTTTGCCCTGTACCACTCAGTCTTCATATACTACTTTGCATTGTGTTCATGATGATAAAAAAAAATAAGGAAAAAATAAGGTTTTAGAAATACCTGGACCCATGATCTTGGATATTCAACACATCAGTTTTCCTCAACTGCACAATGTGCAGGGGTGTGGAGTGGAGGAATCTCTATCTCAAATAGTTATAAAGCCTCAGAGAATGCATATAAAGTGCTCAGCACTACCCCTGGTGCACAATAGGCACTTAGCTAGCAGCAGCTTTGAGCTGTATTTCTACAATACATAGTATACACTTAATAATTGCTCTCAATTGAGGTGGATCCAGTCCCCAGGGTCTCTATACGTTGTGAACCTAGTCCAAGGTCTCCAGTAATTGGACCCCTCTTTCCACAGCCCCTTTTCCATTTCCATGGCAGTATCGTCTCTTGATCAGGGACGGATTCCACCGTTCATTTTGGTTTGGGACTAAGGTCTCAGATGCAGAATGGAAGCTCTATGAGGGCAGGCATGGAGTTTAAACACAGGTTAAGTCCCAGCACAGTGAGGAGTACACAGGAGACAATGCATGCCTATTTGTTGAATGAATGAATAAATGAATGAATGAATGAGGACTTTTCTTTTGGAAAAAGCAGTTCCCTTTTCCTTTCTTTCCACTTGGATTACTGAAATGTCCCTGTCCTCTCAAAAATTACACTTGTATGTTCTCAAACCTTGATTTATGCAACTTAACTCTTCATGTCTTTATTTTTGTCAGTTTATTCTTGGCAGAACAGGTAGTGAAAAGCAAAGGAAGATCTTTGGGAAAAAGCAAACAAAACAAAACAGGAAAACAGAACTCTTGAAACCTCAGAAAAGGCTCCCGAGCAGCCTGAGTATATGTTGGGCTCCGACCTGGACCCAGGCAGGCGCCAGCAGCACAAAAGCAGGGTCTGTCTTCTCGCTCCACAAAGCACCTGATTCATGAGACAGCTTTGCAGGAATTTAATTAGTGAAGGAATGTGCAAAGCTTAAGCGCTTCAGATGTCATTAACCACTGGGGAGGGAAGAGGGAGGAGAAGAGAGCCGAACAGATGTTTGATTCAGCCTCATTCCTGCGAAACAGATCGTTGCGCACATCGTTTTTCTATTTGGGTAGCTCTTAGGTAAATCTTGTTAATGATATTTCATTCTTTCAGGAACCTGGTTGAACAAGTATCCAGTTTAGAGCAAAGAGAAATGCACCTTCTGCCTCATGGGGGAGGGGGGAACAGGATAATTTTTTTTAATCCAGTTAGTTCAAGGTTGCTTTTCTAAAGTCATTATTTCAACACATCCAGTGACTGTTGATCCATGATGAGTTGAATGAACATGGATCTTTAGTTTCAGAAAGTTAAATTGTGGTCAATCTGTGAAAGAACTGCATGTTTTGGTTTTAACGGCTTACAAGTGTGTAATAGTTTTTTTCTCCTTTTATTATTATTTTCTTATTTATTTATTTATTTATTTATTTATTTATTGCACTGGAGATTAAACCCAGGGCATTCTACCTCTGAGGTACACCCCCAGCCCTTTTTAACTTTTCTCCTTTTAAATCAGATCACGATCCTGTGCATAGGGAAATATTCTGGCCTCCGCCGCCAGCCAGGAGGGCAGCTCCCAGCCTGGGTTGGCAGAGAGGACCTTGCTGCCCTCGGAAGCAGAGTAAACTGCTGCCAGAGGACCCTGAGCTAGACCCCGCCGGTTGAAATGGACAGCATTTGCTGCTCTTTTGCCAAACCTAAAACTGCATTTTTCACAAAGAGGAACAAGCTTCAAGATTCAATGTTGTCATAGAAATGAGAAATGCAAGAGTCTCAAGGCCATCTGATTTATCTTCCTACCTGCTTCTGTTTACAGCCTATTTGTCAGAGCCTATTCCGAGTTCTTTCTGATGTTAGCATCTCACGATACTCAATTTTGGATTGGAATTAGAAAAGGAAGGAAAAGATGCATACTAACTAGGCTAGCTTTAAATCCCACGTGTGGGCTCCAACTGACTTTTGAGTATTCCAAAGAGCGAGTTCCTAGAACACTTTTCTTTCTTCCCCTGTAGAAGTGTTAGTGTAATGGTCTCGGCAACTGATTGCTGCCAAGCCTAAATTACACTCTTTTGAAGCATAATACTAACCACTTGCAGGATGAAAAAAGGAAATCAGCAAAGCAGACTTCCTCTCTCGGTCTCCTTGATTTCTGGACCTCTCCACTCTAAACCTTTAAGAAATTAACACTTAACTATCTGCCACTAGCCTCAAGCCCATTTCATAGCCTTTTGTGAACTTGACCAGTTCAGTATATAGTAGTGATTTTTTTTTTATGTAGGGCAATTGATCCCAAGAGGAAAAGGTTTCTTTTCTTTTGGGGGGGGGAGAGGGGAGCACTGGGAATTGAACCCAGGGGCATTCTACCTCTAACCTACACCCCCAACCCCTATTTTATTTTGAAACAGGGTCTTGCTAAGTTGCTGAGGCTGGTCTCGAACCTATGGTCCTCTGGTCTCAGCCTGGGATTACAGGCATGTACCACCAGGCCTGGCTCTGAAAAAGGTTTCTGATGTGTTTGGATGTGACACAAAATGTTTTGGATGGTTAGTTATGTTTCTTCTACAGCCCTTCCCTTTCAACTTTTTAAAAATTACATTGTGTATTTTTAAATTTACTTTTTCATTGAACTACCAACTATTTGTTGGATGCCTACTGTGTAAGACACAGTCCTACACTCACAGTTAAGTTGGCAAGTGACATCCCTCAGAGACAGAAAGATTGCTGAAGCAGGGCTGGAGCTAGTTGCACAGGGGAACTCAGAGAGAGTTGAGGATCAGGGTCTCTCTGTACAATTGTGTTGGTCGTGAACTGGTGGCACTGCGCAGGCAAAGGTGTCAGGGGGCTTTGCATCAGCCTGAAAATGTCTCCCACCGGAGGAAGGGAGTCTTTTCGCAGATCTCATAATGGCGTTTTACATCTTAGTATTGAACCTGTCAGGAGACATACATCTTTTTCTAACCATACACTTTGGATAATTCCATTTCATATTTCTGTACTAAAATTTTCAAATCTTCAAATTTTTATATTGTGCTCACTCAGTTCAGTATCCTAGAAACAAGAGTTCAACTCTCACAGAATTAGTGGACAGGTCTCGGGGTGGTTAGGTCAGCATGTGTCCTGCCCTTTTAGTAGTGCACATGAATGGCAGAACGATGCTTCTATCCCTCAACAAGTGGCAGACAGGCAGCTGGTGAGGTCACATGTAAGTTCAAACACATTACACCTTAAGTCAATAGAGGCAGGTTAAAAAATGTTAAAAAGAGTATAGACTTTTAAGAATAAAGCTTGTGGCAAACTCTCTCTTGGCAAACATATTCTTTTTTTTTTTTTTGCGGTACCGGGGATTGAACCCAGGGGTGTTCTACCTCCGAGCTACACCCCTGGCCCTATTTTTTATCCTTTATTTGAAATCGGGTCTCACGAAGTTGCGAAGGGCCTCACTAAGTAGCTGAGGCTGGCCGTGAACCCAGTTCCTCCAATCTCAGCCTCCCAAGTACAGGGATTACAAGCGTGCACCACCACGCCCGGCTGCAAACATATTCTTATACCAATGTTTCCTAAACTATTGAAGAAGAGCCAGGATAAGGATATCCTTACTGGCAAAATTTTAAATATCAGCAAATCGGTGGTATGGCTTGTTTGTGTTTTGTTTCTTGGTGTTTAAAAAATATTTTGTATCCTTGTGTTCTTTCTTCCATGAATTCTTCTATTTTCCAGGAGAGTTTATAAACCCTTGGGTATGTCAGCCATGTCTGTCTCAGAAATAGAGATCCACAGTTAGCCAGGGGTGGCTATATTCAGAATGGTAATTCCAGAGGAGCTGTGCTTAGTTTTGAACATTATTTATCACTCTGTCTAGATGGCTTCAATTATTTGTTGGAATGTTATATGGAAGGCATACCTGTGTCTGAAGGTGTGCAAAGAAATGGTCCAGATCTACACTGCTGAAATCGGTGGGATCAGATTTGGACAACCATACCCAGTAGACCAGGAAAGCTCCTGTAATGGTTTGGATGTAGAATGTCCCCTTAGCCCTCAGAGAGAGTAGGCAGCTATGTTGGGTATAGCATTTAGTTGCTAAGGAGGGGTCCCTGGGGGTGTGACCTTGAGGAGTATATATGCACCTTCCCCCCTTGCTCTCTCTCTTGCTTCCAGCCTCTGTGATATGAGAGCAGAGCCTTGCTCTCTCCATCTCTCTGCCTCCTGCCACCATTCCCTGAGATCTGCAGATCCAGCCTCATACGGACTGAACCCAGAAATCTCCAGAACTGTTAGCATATAAATCTTCCTTCCTCTAACTTGTGTGGTCAGTTGTTTTGGATTATGACAATGAGCATGTTGACTGAGACAGCTCCCATGAAGACAGGACACAAGGCAGGTTTCCATGAAGCTGGCCTACCATTCCTGCTCACCCCATCTCCCAGAGCAGGGCAGACCACTGGGAAAATGGCCTCTCAGGAGGACCAACCTGCTTGTTCTCTCTGATTTTTCTTTATATGAAGCTTGCAGCTCTATAAGCTCTAGTAGGTGCTTAATTTGTTGCTCACTTCATATTACTGTGCAGGAGACAGTGTCTTGTCTCATTCTTCCTTAGAATTATTGGGCTACTCCACCACTGCCAATGTCATCCTTTGACCCCTCCCCAAGCCTCAGGGAGCCATGCTGCTGGTAAATCTTCCTCAAAGGAAATCCCCCTCTGGAGCATGGGACTGGCTGTGTGGGTGATGCCAACAGGTCAGTGCAGAACTGTGAAGCCAGATAGAAGCCTGTGGCTCCATCTCCATTTTTCCCCATCACGACGCTCTCCAACCCTTTACAGTCAACCCAATGTACAAATAACCAGAGATCCTAAGGACCCTCATGATTTTTGTCTATAGAATTGAGATGTCATGGGAGAAGGGTTGAATCTGTGAAGAGTTTAGAGCAGTTCCCAGTTGTGGAGAGAGGGGAATGCAATTCAGGACCCACAGGGCCCTTGGCTTACACGACGGAAAAGAATTTTAGCACGAGCCAGTCAGAGACATAGTCAGAGATTTATTTAGGAAAGCAAGAAGTACACATTCAAGGGAGAATGTGGGCCATCTCCAGAAAGAGATGCATTTTGGAGATTCACAGCTCTTCTTTTATAGACTTTCTTGAGGGGTGGGTAGCAAGAGATATGTGAGGATGACATCAGTCCAGTAGTCAGAGAAGATTTAGGGTGTTTTGGTCATCTGCAGGGTCCTGATGGAGCCTTCACTATCTTATCAGTAGGTATTTCTTTTGGTTAGACTATTCATGGGTAGGATGGATAACAGTACTCAGGATAAATTCCTCAGAAATTTGGGACTAGCAAACCTGGCTGGGGGTGGGGGTAGAGGGTAGGCCTGGCTTGAGGAGTAAGGGTATTGGGGAATTTTGCCACAGGCTTCCATAATAAAGTCACATTTTCCTTGTTCTTCCTTTATTTCTCCTTATTGCCTATTTCTTTTATTTCTTCTATCTTACCTCAGCCCCAGTCCATGGCCAGTGGGGTTCTGGGGTACTGTCTAGCTAGCAAACCACAACCACTAGACCGCAAGGTATTTCCTTCAAAGGACCCTGTGAGATCGGGCTTACAGAATGCTGCCGATACACTGATTTGGGTTGACTCCCATTGGTGCTGGAGCCGGGAGAAGGTGAGGGTCCAGAACTCTGGATGGTCTGCGGCCTGCTCTAGGGTTGCTTGCATTCCTGAGCCCCTGTGGCCTCTCGCCTCTTTGTGCTCTGACCTTGGTGCCATCCTGGTCCCCAGTATCCGAGTAGCAGAAGGTGGCTTGGGTTTCCTTTACCCTGTGTGGCTCCTCTGCTGCGGGCACCCATGGCCGTCACCCAACCCTCTCCACCGGCTCCATGTCACCTGTGGAGTGGACTCCCAAGATGGCTCCTCCTATGCTCCAAGAGCTTTTGAGACTGGTGCTGAGGAGTCCCCGTGGTCCTTCTGACTGATGCACTCTCTTGTGTCTGATCTCCTTAATGACCATCTTACTCCTCAGGGCCAGTCTTCATGAAGAACCAACATTTCTTGAAGGAATAGGATGGCTTTTCTCACTCAGCCCAGAGGCCCTCTGCTTCTCTTCCCCTCTGGTGACTGTGTGCAGCCCTGCAGTCAACACTGAGAGAGAACCCCTTCCAGAAACGTGCTGATTCCAGTGTCAAGGAAAATACTGTTCTACACCTATGCTATACGATTCCAAAAGGAAAGCTTTACGTGACCAGATCATGAATTATTGCTCACATTTTCCTGCACATTCTGAATCAGACTTGGGCTTTTGGTCATCCTCAGCGAAGCACAGTGCCAACCTTTGAGAAGCCCCTGGAGCAAGTGTCCACGGGCTGCATTGTAAGTGCTGCTGTGACCAGCACTAAATAATTGGTGTTTGGAAACAGCAGAGGCCAAAAGATATATATTGTTTTAATATAAAAGGTCCTAAAGAGCCATGGCATTGTGAGTAATAGCAGCATTACTACCTTTTACTCGTGGAGAGAAATATAAAATTAGCCACGGCCTGCACAGTTGGCAATGAAGAACGTGGCGAGATGGCTCCTGAACTTGACTGGGAGAGCACAAGCATCCAGCACTCAGACGAATCTTCCTGTGCGCGAACTGTACTGTGCAGAAGTGTGTAAGTACCTCTTCTTATCCACTATTTTGAAGCCTCATCACTGAATTACTGTACTTCCCATGGGTCCATAAATTTTATAATATGTTTCTTATAGTTAAATTGTTTATACGGACAAGAGCCCCACAAAAATATCTGCCTGGGTCCTACATAGTCTTGGGTCATCCCTGCCTCTGCTCATGTGGCTAAGGGCATGTTTTTTTTTAAACTTTAACTTCCCCTCAAAATTTTGCTCAGTATGGGGATTCTCACGACTCCCCTTAGGGCCCCCTGGAGATGGTGATGGGGCCGCTACCATCTTAGGGCAGCAGTTTCCCATTCCTTTTTATTTTTCCCCTGTCTCCAGAACATAGACAAATCCACACAGGATTTGTCTTAGTCAATGCTTGCATCTCATTATATGGACTTAATTTGGGCTTTGGAGATTTTAAAATTATCTAATCATTCATTCAACAAAGATCTTTATTCAGGTCTTGCTGTGTACCAGGAAACATGATCAGCACAGGGCTTACAAAAATGAATAAGAAGCCGGGTGTGGTGGCGTACGCTTGTAATCCCAGTACTTTGGGAGGCGGAGACCAGAGGATCCGGGTTCGCGGCCAGCCTCATCTCTCTCGTTCTCTCTCTCTCTCTCTCTCTCTCTCTCTCTCACCTTAGTGAGGCCCCCCGCAACCTCGTGAGACCCGGTTTCAAAATAAAGTATAAAAAAATAGGGCCGGGGGTGTAGCGCGGAGGTAGAACACCCCTGGGTTCAATCCCCGGTACAGAAAAAAAAAAAAAAGAATAAGACCTGGTCCACATTCTCTAAGAGCTCACGGTGCAATGGAGAGACATCAATAAACAGGTGCAACAGCAAAGAGGAGCTATCAGGAGACATGCGCAGAAGACAGGCTGAGTACACAGAGGGGGTGGGGAGTTCTGCACAGGAGAAGACCTGAGGAGGCTTCATAGAACTCTCTGTAAACAAGTATGTTTAAACTGCACCCTGAAGGATGGGTGGGGGGTTCACCAGGCCCAAGGATAGAACGAGAAGAAGGGAGTACGCAGGTAAGCCATTGAGCACAGGTGAGCAGATGGACTGGATACAATACGTCAGGAAGCTGTTTGTAGGTCCTGTGTGGCTGGGGTAGAGGGGGGCTTGGTATAGGATGAAGCTAGAGAGGTGGGAAGGATCAAGATCGAAGAGGGCTCAACATGGCATGGTGAGGAATCTGAATTTTAGCTCATGGACAGTGAAGAACCATGGGTGGTATTAGGTTATAAGACACACATTCTTTATTATTATTATTTCGGGGGTGCTGGGGATTGGATCCTTAGGCATGCCAGGCAAGTGCTCTACCACTGAACTACATCCCTAGCCCAAATGTGCTTTTATTTTGTTTTAGAAATATAAGTCTGGAAGTGGTATAGATCATGATTTAGGGAGAGATTGAGGACAGGAGAAAGAGGTATGCCATGGCAAGCAGTTTAGAGGGGACCGAGCTGTAAGATTGCACTCCTAGTGCAGGGAAAGGCCAGGTGAACTATTAGGAAACCCATGTGGATGTAGAGGATGACGGCAAGCATTAGAATTGAAAATCAGACTAACAGTGGGGTGTTTTCCTCTCCAGTAAGAATTTTTATGAATAGCCAGGTATGGTGGCACACGCCTATAATCCCAGTACTTGAGAAGCTGAGACAGGAGGATCACAGACCATGTTTCAAAATAAAAAATAAAGAAGTCTGGGGGTATAGCTCAGAGATAGAATGCCGCTGGGTTCAATTCTAAAGGAAGGAAGGAAGGAAGGAAGGAAGGAAGGAAGGAAGGAAGGAAGGAAGAAGAAAGAGTAGAAGGAAGAGAAGGAGGAAGAGGAAAAGAGGATTCTGGGAATAGAGGTTGCTGGCACTGTTGAGAATACATGTGTTCAGGGCTGATGTTTCTGCCCTGGTCAACTACAAAAACATTCAAGGCTGGCAGGGAAGAGGTTGCACAGGTGATATCTGTCCCTTTGTCCCAATTTCTTTCTGTCCCAATTGTCCGCTCTCGTCTACTCTTGACCAAGAAAAGAAAAGGAGCAGGAAGCAGTGTATGCACGACCAGAGCACACCAGGAGGGCAACATTGACCCCACCACTGGGGACTCGTGCCCAACGTGACCCTGCCCAGGCTTCGTTGGCACCCTGTTGCTACTTTGCTGCCCTAGAAACAGAAAGAGCAAGCACGAGAGGCTGGTGTGACCTCCTCTGGGCAGAGGGTGTTACAAGAGGGGCCTTGGCCCCAGATTAAACAGCAGAAACCACATGCAGGGGGCTGAGTCGACTTCCTCCCAGGACTTTCATTAGGAGGGCAAAGAGACAGAATAATAATAGCCACTATCTTGTCAGGCGACACACTGAATGGTTTACACACGTTTTCTCCACTAATCTCAGATGTGAGATGTTATCATCATCCCATTTTGAATAAGAGAAATTGAAGCTCAGAATGCTTCCCTTGTTGATGACAACCCAGCGAGCAGGTGGTGAGCCAGGAATCAAGTCGAGGCAGCTCACCCCGAGCCGATACATGTGGCCTGCTTCCTCGGTGTTGCTGGGTTCAGTCTCGGCCCAGGAGGACCAGAGCTGAGAAGTCCATCCTGGACTGAAGCTGTAGTATTGGAAAAATATTTCTAACCATTCCAGGATCCTTCCTATCAGTAGCTCTCCTCTCAGCATCCCATGCTCACAGCTCAACAGCTGTGTAGAGGAAGCTCTCTGCATGGTCACAGGGAAGAATGCTGTTCCTTTTTCCTACACCTGAATTATCCGAATGATTACCCCAAGTGTGTCCTGACCAGCAGCTTCTTTTCATTTTCTGTGAAAAAAACCACCCCGGGCCCTGACGTGTGCAGAACACTGTCATGCCAAAGGCATGAAATCTTGAACACGCTCCCTTGATTCTGGCATCCACTGTCAACTGCCAGAGAATTATTCTGTTTGTTCTCCTGCCAGAGTCATAGCATTAATGTTCACTCCCAACAGTACCTCCCTATCATTTGTATATGCTTAAAATTAGTATAAATGTTGTATATAATAAATAGAGGGAGCCTGGAATTGTAAGTGCTCTTCTTAGAGAACATTTTCAAAAGGAAGGGAAGAGATTGTTTTGTTTTTGTTCTTTTTCTCCTTTTGTTGTGGGTCTGGGTTCTTGGATGGAATGCTTAGTAAGATCTATGATTGCAAAGGTGAGCAGCACAAGGTGTCTGTCCTGGTGAAGCCAGACAGCTCGTCCGCATCACCCTCTTTCCCTCCTGGCTTCTGACTGGGCCCCAGGAGTGGTCCCAGACACCCAGGCACTGCTTACATCAACCGCTGAGTAAATGTCCTTAAAAACAACAGTTGAATGCCTTTTTAAAGGAGATTATGAAATCTGCTCTGGCTCTCTTTGAATAAAGGACATTTGCTTATCTCCAGAATTATTTCATTACAGCTCTTCTGGAGGTGGGCGTATGATTTAGTGACCTCGTAAATTCCTCTCCGGCCCCTGGATTCCATAATTCTGTGTCCTCCCTTAGTGGATGAAAAGCAACTGTAGCAAACCTCTTTGCCTCCTTTATACTTTTGTATACTGTCAACCTCCTCGGCTTGAGAGTGTACTGGTTACCATGGAGACAGCAATGTCCTTGCTGTGGACGGAACTTAATCACCGCCAAAAGGGTGAAATAAAGTACATTTTTATCTTGGGTTGAAATTTGTATCATGACTCATGAAATGGAAGAGAGAAAGTAGAATAAAAGCAGGAGGATAAGAAATATGGGGGCGGGGGAGAAGGAGGAAGGAAGGGAGGAGGCAGGACTGAAAATGATACCCTGGGTGTCTGCCTGAAGAAACTGTCGGAGCAGAGGCTGTGGGTGAAATGGACTGCATCCCTTACTACGTGCCTGGCTGGGTCTGTTCCAGGTCTCAGAGAGGCTCTGTAAAACCAGAGTGTTGGCTGGCCCTGCAGGCTGCTGGCCTGATGAGATTTCAGAGATGCCTGCCCAGGGTATCTCCCCTGCACCTTGTCCCTGAGCCTGAAAATCTACCATTAGAGGCACACTCCCTTAGAGACAGTTTTCAGTCTCGAAATAGGTCCCAGTAAGTGAGATCATAGCTTAAGTCATGATCAACTAATATTTTTAGAGCATATTTTGCTCATGTCCCTTTCCAGCACTGGTTGAAGGCCAGGAGCTCTGGCACTTGGTTAAAGGGTAATAAAGTCCCCGAGTCTTCAGAGACTCTCCCATCTGCTCCTCGGATCTCAGGTCCTGTTGACCTGTCAGCTGGTCCTGCCCTCTGGGCAGCTACCCTGTGCATCCACCCAGGAGCTGGCCCAGGTTTGTAGGGCTTGAAGCTTATATGATTTTAGCGCCTCTTTAAGAAAAAGAATACAAACTTAGCAAAAGGTCTCGAAAGGGGCCCATGTAAATGAGGGGCTTAAGCTTTCATTATCTGCATGGTAATTTGCTTCTGCACCTACTATCTAATTTAATCTTTGAAACAACACCATGAGGGACATAATTATCTTTTTTAACAGTTAAGTTAAGAAAACTGAGGTTTTATGAGAGTCATCAAACTTTATTAAAAATTAATAAAACTTTACTAAACCAACAGGCTTAACCATGACTCCCTGGGATTGATAATTAGGGTTAGATCACCAGGAGATGTCTCCATAGCTGGAGTTTTTTTTTTTTTTCTTCTTTTTTTCATCCATTGTAACATGCAGAATCAATCCCACTTTTCCAAAATGTGACTTTCATTTCCCCTCCAAATCCAAGCCAGCTGAAGGAATTGGATTTCAGCTGTGGTTGGAGTGCTGGAGATGCTATCGCATATCCAGCTTGCGAATAATTGATCGGCTTCCTGAGAAGCATTGAGTGCTTTCGCCACAGAACAGAGATGGAACCCAAGACTGTCAATTGGATGGCTGGTTGATATCCGCAGGCAGCGTGCGTCCAGCGTCTCAGGAATGGAAAGCGGGGCCAGCCTGCAACACAGCTGGACGGGGCACTTCCTGGAGTCCTCCTGCTTGCATTGAGCTACATGGATCCATCAGAATGACAACAGAACCAGCCTTCCTTTCCTCTCCCTTATTAGGATTAGCAACGTTGTCCTCTCATCTGTCATTTATATGTAATCAATACAGAATAGATACACGCGCGAACAGCCTCACCTACACGCAGAGTATCTAAGTGGCATTCCTCTAGCATTGTCTTCCAAATGGTGAAAACTCAATAGGTAAAAAAGTAATGGGTACTCTCCCACTTCACCCTTCCTCAAAAATGATAGTGAGCACGCTGGTGAAGGCTAGTTAGCAGCATGCCTGACAGCCAGCCAACTACCATCCGATGAGGCGCAAAAGCGCCAATCCAAATCTAATCAACAGGTCTTTCCTATGGGCTTTTGTGTATAGAGCACTCTGGGAGTCCCATAAAGATAGCACAAGTTATGAAGCAATTGCTAAGTGCTAGGCTCTGCACTAAGCATATCTATGATCTAATTTAATCTATTAACTGTCCTTACAACACCACCATGAAGAAGGAACAACAGCAGGTAACCTCTTTTTACAGATGAGAAAATTGAGGCTCTGTAAGATTAAGTAATTCCCAGGGTTACCAAGCTAGTCAATGGTGGAGCCAGGGTACAAATCCAGTTCTGACTCTAGTATCATTGCTCCAAACCTTGATGGAGTGCCTACCATATGCTAATCTAATCCTTTTGCTGGCACTTTACATAGTCTCTTATTTGACCTCCACACTTACTGTAAGGTACTTTATTCCTGTCTTTCAATGACTCTCCCTCATTTGGGAGGGAATGGGGTAAATGGGAAGGAGATATATATATTTTTAAAACTCTCTGATACAAGTCACAGTAAAATAAGCGTCAAAAGAAAGATAAAGAGCTCACCAAGTCAGTAGCTCCGGAATGAATTTTTAAAGATAGTTCAGATTTCCAACCCATTGACTGGACGAACAGGGCATTCCCCACAGAAGGACCCATATGAACAAAGACGCAGGTGTTTTGTTAAGAGCCAGGATCCCGCAGGGAGCCAGAAAGTGTCTCCAGGAGGGAGCATTTCTTCCCAAGTGTTGACACCTGGAAAGCCAGAGCCGTGCTACCCACCTAGGGATGGTCTGTCTGTGTACTGACTGTGTGCACTGTTTATTCCACATCTGGGACCCTGGAATCCCAAGAGACAGGGCAGAGAATGGGCGTGCACACAGCTATCTCACAGTGATTTCTGGGAGGACACAGAACATAGCCCATGGGTCTGGCAGGAATGTCAGCTGCCGTAGGACACAAAAATCTGTATTTTGTAAGCATAATTATTTTATAGCTTTCTCTATATTTTCTTTACTGTTTTCCCTTCCATTCGCCCTTTGTCTTTTGTGGGGTGGTGCTTTTTAAAATGAAGTTCTTTTTAAAAAAAATCACTATCTGTCTCAGCTATGCTGAAAAGAAATATGAGAGAAGGATTTCCCCCTTACTTGGATCTGAATTTTAAAGGTGGAGGAGCAGCAAGGCTCAGGGCTGAGGTAGGAGCTGGTGAGAAACAGTGCAGATTTAGGGAGGAGTCAGGGTGGGCACAAGCAGAGGTTCCAGAGTCTTCTGGCCCAGAGAGTCTCCTTGTAGCCTCTTCTCCCCGAGGGTGTGGGTTCCTTGGGTTACTGGAGGGGTCAGTCCCCTTACTTCTGGAAACACCATGGACTTTTGGTGAGTTGTTTATACAAGGACAGAGATTGAGGTGACTCTGAAGGACAAGAAGACCTCTAGTTGACTCCAGTGGTTTCTGCTCTTCCCAGTCCACCATCCAGAGAGAGCAAACACTGTCCATCACCTGGAATAAAATCTCTCTGCTAACCAACCCGATCTGATTCCCACTTACCTTTTGGGCTCATCTGCCCTACACTGAATGTTCTAGCAATGCTGAACTGCTGAACTGCTTGACTCTTTTATTCTTCCTCCTCATGACCTCCATAACACAGGCACATACCCAGGAGTGAGTACACACACACACACACAC
>PVJS01030129.1:0-15490 GCA_004027185.1 Glis glis | reverse complement strand
TGGGGACATAACTTGGAGGTAGAATGCCCCTAGGCCCAATCCCCAGTAACACACACACACCAAAAAAAAGAATAAAAAATAGAGCTGGGGGTGTAGCTTGGAAGTAGAATGCCCCTGGGTTCCATCCCCAGTTCTGCAAAAAAAAGATTTAAAAGAAAAGACTGTACTTCCCAAAGATTTTACTAAAGTATTTATTTTTTAAACAAAAATATACATTCAATCTTAGATGTACAGCATATAGAAATAATTTATCCAAAGCAATTTGCATTTTTAAAATTGCTAATATTGCACTCAACAGGGTGAGTCTTTGACACATTACATTGTCAACCTTTCCCACAATTCGAAAAACAGGAGAGAAATCTGGAACTGACAAAATTACATGAGCTAACTGTTCTGTAAAAAAAAAAAAAAAGAAGGAAACATATAATTCTTTTTATTTACAAGATAAGAAAAAGGTGTAAACTTTCAGAAATTTACTTCCATAGAACAGCCATACATTCTTTTATTATACCTAGAAAATGCACTATAAAATTGCAATTACATTTTCCTGTCCTGTGTATGTAGAAGAACAACTATACACATGTGATTTCCTCATAGGAATTCAAAGGGACTGATGTGAACATTCACAGCCTAATGGGAAAGATGAGAATTATTCCCCAGCACCGTAAAAAAAAAAAGGTAAGAATTACTGAAAACACTTCTCCATCTTTACTAGAATATGGAAATGTGTATGTGAAAAACATAAAACGAGAAGGGCTTCTGGGAAAAAAATAACTGTTATTTTTGGAAGATATTTTTCATAATTACTTAAAGTTACCTTCAAAGTTAAAAGCATATATTGTTCCGCAGGTTTAGAAACGTGGCTCCGCAACAGCCTTTTCTTTCAAGACTTAAAACAAAAAGTGAGGTTTCTGTTCAAAACCCTTCTCAAAAACTTTACACGGAGGCAGGCACAAAAGTTTGCTTTTCAGAAGGCAGTTTTGTAAATTTCGGCAGTGTATCACTGATGCCCTCGGGGTTTGTTGGTTTAAACTTCTTCCCACCTCTGTACACTGTGTCTTTCATTGGCTCCCAGGCAGCAAGAGGGCGGGCTCCCAAAGGACCCCTGGATTCTAGATATATTCCTCTTAACTGTTCTATGTAGCACCAACTTTTTTTTTTTTTTTTTTTTTTGCCGTACTGGGGATTGAACCCAGGGGCGTTCTACCTCCAAGCTACACCCCCAGCCCTATTTTTTCTTCTTTATTTTGAAACAGGGTCTCCCTAAGTTGGGGAGGGCCTCACTAAGTAGCTGAGGCTGGCCGCGAACCCAGATCCTCTGGTCTCAGCCTCCCATGTACTGGGATTACAAGCGTGCACCATCAGGCCTAGCTAGCAGCAACCTTTTACTTGATAATCCAGGCCAACCACCCTGTTGACAAAAGTAGCTCCCCCCACCCATACATACCATGTATCTAGTGGATTAAAGGATCTAAAATAGCATTGTCCTCAACTATTTTTGGTAGGCATTCTTCTGTGTTTTGTTTTGTGGTGTGGGGTATTGAACTCAGAAGCATTCTACCTCCAAGCTACAGACCCAGCCCCTTTTTAAAAATTTGTTTTTGTTTTGAAACAGGGTCTCCCTAGGTTGCTGAGTCTTGCTAAATTGCTGAGGCTGTCCTCCAATCTGCAATCCTCCTTTCTCAGTCTCTAAGTACAGCTGTGTGCCACCATGCCTGGCTTCTTCTGTTAATTTTTTTAATTCACACATAATTATGCATATTTATGGGGCCGAATGTGATGATTTTTATTATTTACTTATTTGGTGCAAGGAATTGAGCCCAGGGCTTTTTGTGCATGGTTGTCTACCACTCTGCTACACCCCAATGATGTTTTGATACACATATACAGTGTGTAATGTTCTAATCCTGTTTATCTCTTCAAGCATTTATCATTTCTTTGTGCTGAAAACATTCAAAATCTTTTCTTCTTGCTTTTCTGAAATACAGAGCTCATTATTGTTACCTGCCAACACCCTACTATGCCATAGAACACCAGAACTTACTTCTCGTATAACTTATTAGTACATGTTGATAATATCCTCCGTTTTAAAAGCCTTTTTTAAGCCTGCAAATATTTAGATGCTTTTTAAAAATGAGAGCAGGAAATCAAATTACTTGGTACTATGGGAAGTTGCTAAATAAAATACGTAATAGAAAATATATGATAACTACAATGCACCAATAAATGAAATAATAAAAAGAAAATATATGTAATGCTCTGTTTGTTTTTTTTTTTTTTGTGGTACTGGGGATTGAACCCAGGGGCATTCTACCTCCGAGCTGCACCCGCAGCCCTATTTTTTTATTCTTTGTTTTGAAACCGGGTCTCACTAAGTTGCGGAGGGTGTCACTAGGTAGCTGAGGCTGTCTGGGAACCCAGATTCACCAGTCTCAGCCTCCCAAGTACTGGGATTACAAGCGTGTGCCACCATACCTGGCTTAATTTGGTATTAAACAAAAACAGACTGAAACCTTACACTGAGAAAATTTGAAGTAATTTTCCCTGATTGAATTATAAAGCCAGTATGAAGAGACCATGAGACTATGCAGTCTGTTATCAACTTTCATTCGACCACTTAGTTTCCAGGCGATGCACATTCATAAATCCCTTATTACTATTATAAATTTAGAAACATTATTAATAGGTGGCCAGTAGAGGGGGAAAGGAGCCCCTGGGAAATCCATCCTGAAGAACACAGGAAAACTTAATCGTAATTTTATAATGCAATACCATTGGAACTGAAATATAAGACATTTCCTAATTCTGTTGCCCTAGATCGAGTCTGGATTAGAACATTCCCTTTGAATCATAAAGAACATGACCAGCTGAGTAATAGGTTCTCTTGGCTTTGCTATTGCTTAATAGCGCAACCCAAGTAGTTTGTTATAAAGATAACTGTTGTCACTATCCTCGTGACAAACTCAGTTTTTATAAAAGTCCTGAGAGTCCTTCGTAAAAAAATAGACATTTCGCGCGTGCGCGCCTGCGTGCGGGCCCAGCTCTGCACCGTGCGCGCTGCACCGTGCGGGCTCAGCTCTGCACCGTGCGGGGCTCAGCTCTGCACCGTGCGCGCTGCACCGTGCGGGCCCAGCTCTGCACCGTGCGGGGCTCAGCTCTGCACCGTGCGCGCTGCACCGTGCGGGCCCAGCTCTGCACCGTGCGGGGCTCAGCTCTGCACCGTGCGCCGGTACTCGGCCGTGCCGTCGGCGATGATGGCGTCCAGCGGCGCGCGCTTCTTGCGGATGCTGCGCCCGGTGGAGATGAGGTCGGCGTAGCCCCGCTGGTGCGAGAAGGCGTAGGCGGAGCGGCGCGAGGAGGCGCCGCGCCGGAACACGTGCTGCCGCCGCTGCCACTGCTCCTCCGCCTTCAGCCGCTTGCGGTGCTTCAGGATCTGCAGAAGCAAGAGGGAGGATGGAGAGTAAAGTCGCTGGGGCTGCACCCGGCGTAGAGCACGCGCCTGGCAGGCGCAAGGCCCGGGTTCAGTCCCCGGTACAAAGAAAAGAAAAGAAAGGTCCATGGCGCGGAGGGGAGCTGGCCGGAAAGGAGTCCTGGCTGGGCCCTGCACCCGATGCCGGCCGGCATCACGGGCCCTGCTTGCTAGATATGCGGGTGGAAACAGCTTCTCACATTGGACAACTGGGAGCAAAGACGCCCACTTTCCCTCAGCGAGGGCTCTTTCCAGGACAGATCAGAGTGGTACACGTTGAAGAGACAACTCTTCAGGTCTCTGCCTCATTGCCCCTGCGTACTTCTGTCCCTGTCAAGCTGTGTGTGTGTGTGTGTGTGTGTGTGTGTGTGTGTGTGTGTGTGCGCGCGCGCGCGTGTGTGTAGGGGGGCTGAGGTACTGAAGGTGGCTGGCCTCGCGTCTACTCTTATGGAAGCTGATTTCATACAGGTGCATTCCATACAGGCACATTCCTCGTGGGAGTGGTGGGAGTGGTGCATGCGACCCGAGGGAAACGTGCTGGTGACCTTGGGGGAAAAGTTCTGAGGATCCTAAGGGTCAGCTACAGAATAGGCAGACTCTTCTCTTGTCCCGGACGTTGACACGTGGGATGCAATGCTGGGAACTGCTGTAGCCATCTTCCTGTGCACGAGGAAGCCAGTAATGAAGATACTAGATTCCGAGGAGATGCAACGGACCCAGGTCCTTTCTTTGGGCAATATTAACTTGGTCAATCCAGGGGCCTGACGCCTGCTAATTTTTATGTGAGTGGAGATGGTTTGTTATTGAGACACTTTGAGTTACAGCCTCCTGTTACTTGTAGAATGCCCTTGGATTCAATCCCCAGTACCACAATAAATAAATAAATAAATAAATATGAAAGGAACAAAAATCCCAATCCCAAAAGACTTATTTGCAAGAAGGATGGAGTTAGAAAGTGAAGCAGTCATAAAAAGCATTCTAACCGAACTTCCTGTGAGGTTAGAAACTTGCAAGAAGCGTGCTGCTGGGAAGGGCTTTGATTCCTGTGAGGGAAACTCGGGTGAGAGGGGGACAGGGTTTCTACATACCTTATCACTTTCTGATGGCCAAATGGTCATTGACAAGAAGCGGATGGCAACGACGGGCAGTAGACACACCGCCACGGTCAAGATGATGGTCAACCAGATGTATGGCTGCCTCAGGGCATTGGAAGCGGTACCTGGAAAGAACACAGGGACAAATCACAGTGGCGCTTTTATTCTAGGGGCACAGTTCATGTTCTGTAACCATGAGTGGATTATCTATGGTAAAGTTTTACAACCCGATGGGCCTCCCCAAAATAGCTCATCAAAGCTCAAGGAACGGACATTTTATTTTATTGTATTTCTTTTTTTTTTTTTTTTTTGCGGTACCGGGGATTGAACCCAGGGGCCTTCTACCTCCGCGCTACACCCCCGGCCCTATTTTTTATACTTTATTTTGAAACCGGGTCTCACGAAGTTGCGGAGGGCCTCACTAAGTAGAGAGAGAGACAGAGAGAGAGAGCTGAGGCTGGCCACGAACCCGGATCCTCCGGTCTCCGCCTCCCAAAGTACTGGGATTACAAGCGTGCGCCACCACGCCCGGCACAGGAACGGACATTTTAAAATCAGACTAAACAAAGCTAAATGAGGAGAGTCAGTTCTTTGCAACAAGGTACATATGCATAAGGGACCAAATAAAGAAAAAAGAAAGTGCTTTTGTTCACACTGCATTGATTGAAAATGCAAAATCAGGGCTGGGGGTATCACTGGGGATAAGAGTACGTGCTTAGTATGCGGGGTTCAAAGCCCAGCATGGGGAAAAATACTAGGCAATCAAGTCATCTCAGTTTTTCAGGAATTTAAAAAAGCACTTCTCATTTTTATTTTTTTTTATTTTTTTCAGAACTGGGGATTGAACCCAGCGGCATTCTACCTCCAAGCTACACCCCCAGCCCTATTTTTTATTTTCTATTTTGAAACGGGGTCTTACTAAGTTGCGGAGGGCCTCACAAAGTAGCTGAGGCTGGCTGCGAACCTGCGATCCTCCTGTCTCAGCCTCCCAAGTACTGGGATTACAAGTGTGCGCCATCACACCCGGCTGCACTTTTCAATTTCTAGTTTTGTTTTACAATTCCACATAATAGTCATAAAAACTAGCACTGGCAGTACAAAGTATTTTAAACAGGTCATGGTATCCATTCAGCTCTGTGAGATATCATTCTCTGAGCCACATAAGAAAAATGAGTTGAAGCCAGATACAGTGGTGTACCCCGGTAGGCGCAGGACTTGGAAGGCTGAGACAGGGGATCACAGGTTAGAGGCTAGCTAACATGTGGTAACTTAGTGAGGCTGTGTTTCAAAAAAAAAAAAAAAGATCTCAGGGTATAGCTCAGAGGTAGAACCCCCCTGGGCTCAACCCCCAGTACCACAAAAAAGAAAAAGAAAAAGAAAAAGAAATTGAGGTGGTACCATCTTTATATCAATGATGTTGCCAAAATTTGGTTTTTTGTCTTAGGATATTTTCTCCCAAGTGGAAATATTTGATCAAAATGTATGAAAAGTTTTATAGCCCGTTATGCATTTTCAGATAGTGTTCTAGAAAGATTAGATTAGATTAGATTGTAATGCTACCAGCAATACATGTATACTCAATTTTCCAATAACATATCAATACTAGGTTTTATGGGGGAACAAACAAAAAGGTTTCTATCTAGCTGCTTAATCCTCAAGCTGTCTAATTTAACCCATACACAATTGTATCTTAATACTATTTTAACTTGCTTACCACCCTTCTAATACACCGTCAATATTCAGTTTCCAGTCAGGACATGAATTTGCACTGGCAATAATTTACCCTTTGTGTATTTTTTCACTTACCCAGAAGTTATGTCAAAATCGAAACTAATGACATTTGTCCATTTAATTTTGGAATTTAGAAAATACCCACCTGTAAATTGAAATGCAGATGGCAAGAGAACATGGATCCCAGCGCTGTGAAAGTCAAACATGATGCCAAAATAAAGGGCGATGCTTCCAAAAATCGAAAAAGCATTTACAAAAGTCCAGTAAGAAGTATCCAAGCCAATCTGTTGGGAAACCAGAGGAAAACAGAGCACTCATTTTGGGGAGTTAGGAAGAAAGAAAGGAGCTTAAAATTCTGAAAATGGAATTTGGCAGTTTAGGCGTGATTTGGCTTGAATACTGAGCAATCGGAAACCAAATTATCCTTGATTCAGGTAAGAAATAGGAAATGTGCTTGGGATGAAAATATCTTTCAATTTTTTTTTGGTAGTACTGAGGATTGAACTCAGGGAAATTCTATCTCTGAGTGACACCCCCAGCCCTATTTTATTTATTTATTTATTTATTTTTTGTGGTGCTGGGGATTGAACCCAGGGGCATTCCACCTCTGAGCTACACCCCCATTTAAATTGGAAACAGAGCCGGGCGTGGTGGCGCACGCTTGTAATCCCAGTACTTTGGGAGGTGGAGACCTGAGGATCCGGGTTCGCGGCCAGCCTCAGCTTGCACACGCACACACGTTCTCTCTCTCCCTGTCTCTCTCTCTCTCTACTTAGTGAGGCCCTCCACAATTTCGTGAGACCCGGTCTCAAAATAAAGTATAAAAAATAGGGCCAGGGGCGTAGCGCGGAGGTAGAACGCCCCTGCGTTCAATCCCCGGTACCGCAAAAAAAAAAAAAAAAATTGGAAACAGGGTCTCACTAAATTGCTGACAGCCTCACTAAGTTGCTGTGGCTGGCTTCCAACCTGTGATTCTCCTGACTCAGCCTCCCAAGTACTGGGATTATAGGTGTGTATCACCATACCCGGCTTATTTATTTTTATTTTGACACGGTCTCACTAAGTTGCAGAGGCTGGCCTTGAACTGCGATCTTCCTGTCTCAGCCTCCCAAGTACTAGGATCACAAGCATGCACCACTATGCCCGGCTCATTCATATTTTGTAAAGCAGCAGAGGTTCAGCTGGAGGGAATATGGACTGTGCGTGCTAGGCTGTGTACAGAAATACAGGCACCAACGGACACCGGATACAGCTGGGGAAAGCCATGTACCTGGAAATTGACTGTTATTATGAGAGCCGAGGCAATGGTGACAGCAAAAGACTGGTAGTCGGAAGGCGCCTCTCCGTCCTGCCCCACGGTCTGCAGATAAGCTCCAAACGGTATGAAGAAGAGGACCATGGATGTTAAGACCCCGTGTAACAAGCTGACGAAGAATCGCTTGTAGTTGAATAGTAAGTCTCTTTGTCCTACCACGTACAACCCCGGGAACCGGAGGCTTAGTTTGTCACTCACGTCCTGAAGAGGAAAACAAAATTAGAGTGATATTACTGTCCATGGGGGTCAAAGAAGTCAGAGGTATGTTACAATTTGTATCTCACAAAGAATTTGAAATTGCTGTTTTAGGAAGACAAACACTGAATGAGATGCACCCTGCAATATCTCCCTTGTGTGGAGATCAATCTCATGGGGTTAGTAATTTAGAGACGGGCTAAGCAGGACATTGTTTTTTTGCTTATTATGGAAAGAAAATAAATTAGCAATGCCAAAAAGTATAGGAGGCTATTTTTACCTCCTGAGAAAATATATGTATATCATTTCAGATTCTTTGGGGAAAAAGGCTCACACTCAAGTTGATAAATTAATTCTTAGTTATCCCCTTTCATTTATTAAAGCATTGTCTCTAAGAATTGCTATTATAGCTAGAATGTAGACCAATTTGGGAATTAGACACATAAATTTTGGAAAGTGTTAAAATTTACATTTATTTATTAATTTATTTATTGGTACTGGGGATTGAACTCAGGGGCTTTCTACCTCTGAGCTACACTCCCTGCCCTATTTTATTTTTGTTTTGAAACAGGGTCTCAGTAAGTTGCAGAGGGCCTCATTAAGTTCCTGAGGCTGGACTTGAACCTGTGATCATCTGGTCTCAGCCTCCCAAGTATTGAGATTACAAGCGTGCACCACCACGCCTGGCTAAAATTTACTTTAAAAATGAGCAAGTTAGTCGGCCGTGCGTACGCCTATAATTCCAGTATGCGGGAGGCTGAGACAGGAGGATCACAAGTTTGTGGCCAGCCTCAGCTACTTAGTGAGGCCCTCTGCAACTTAGTGAGACCCTGTTTCAAAATAAAGAATAAAAAAATCGGGCTGGGGCTGTAGCTCGGAGGTAGAATGCCCCTGGGTTCAATCCCCAGTACCGAAAAAAAAAAAAAAGCAAGTTAGTCGGGTGTGGTGGCGCACACCTGTAATCCTAGTACTTGGGAGGCTGAGACAGGAGGATTTCAGGTTCGAGACTAGTCTCAGCAACTTAGCAAGACTCTTAGCAACCTAGTGAGACCCTGTTTCAAAAAAAGAGAAAGAAAAATAATAAGGGGGGGTCTGGGGGTGTATCTTAGAGGCAGAATGCCCCTGGATTCAATACCCAGTACCGCAAAAAAAAAAAAAATGAGCAAGTTATTAATATGCAGACATACTAGACTCAAGTGCTTAAACAGTCAGGACTCAGTGTTTGAAAGGAACCTATGAACACTTTGTCAGTGAATTCAAGTCACAAACAAGAAGCACAGCAGTTGTTGCCCAACAGCGAATTTGTGCTAGCTTTCACTCAGGACAGAGCAACATCCAGAAGAATGCATTGAAGTGTTTGCTGGACCTCTCTAGCAGGCGGTCTGTCCGAGCACCCCCAGCACGCGCTCCTACCTGGTCGAGCAGCCCCATGAGGAGCACCGGCAGGCTGGAGTACAGCACGTTGTACAAGGTAATAAACCAGTCCTCGTATGCAGTCTGCAAGAGGAAGACAGAGGCTGTGTCACATGCACACCTGGCCGACACGGGTGCCTGCTTTCTCTAAGTAGGAATGTCCTCAGCTGAGTGGGGACTTCTCCCACCTGAGTAAACACCCCTCATCTACACCTGTGTGAGACATGGCTTTGTTTCTATGCAGTGGGCAGGATCACTGACCTTTCCTCCAAACCAAATCCCACCCCTCTCCCACACAAGTGTGTGTGTGTGTGTGTGTGTGTGTGTGTGTGAAAGTGGGTGGTATGCTCCAAAAAGCTTTTGGTAAAAGACTATTCTAACTGAATAATAATGCTGGAAAATAAGTGGGTGTTCCTCAGTTTTATACCCCTTTATTAATGAATTAGAACATTTAATAAAACTGGTTCAGAAGCACATAAGTACTATTCAATTTTTTTGTTTTATTCTACAAGGCCAGCATTTCCATGAAAATGTTTTATAAAACCAAATCTGTCTGGATTTTAAAAATATGCTTTTGAAAGGGATAAAGAACACAGAGCACTCATGGTTCCTTATGATGGAATAGAGGAAACAGGTTTCCTTGGGACGGAGAGTTCTACGCAGTCCTGCCTAGAAACAGGACAGAGGCCGGGCTCTGCTCAGCGCCTCCCCTGGAGCTCAGTCTGAGGCTCCTGGGACACAACAGCACTGTGACATGGCATCAGAGAAGGCTCCATAGCCCTTGGCACTGGCATAGGTTCAGTTTTACTAATGGTATTTTTCTGCTGCATCACCATTTTAACATATTAAATGTGTATCCCCCTCTCATTCAGCAACAACTTAAAACAACAACAAAATCAACAAATGGAGATATGGTATCAGATCTATCATCGTCCATAATCTATATAATCACATTTGCTATCTATTTCTAATAACACGGGGATATGGAAAAATAATCTAAGATGAAGAGGAAAACATATAAGCAACTCCCCCACTTAAAGTAAATAAAATAAATATTTTTAAAGCACGAGAAGCATTCTAGAAAAGTAAGCCAAACTCTTAATTATGTCCCCGACTATAAAAAGATACAGAACTGAAACTACTAATATAGAGAGAAAAAACAAGTTTGTTTTTTTCAGAACTAGTTTTCATTTAAGAGAAGAGCTCTACTCAATAAAAAAAACAATACTATTTTATTACCTGGGCCGAGTAGCCATTGAAGAAGGAGTACCAGAAATGGACCAAAGTAAACGCAAAGTTTTTGTAAAAGAAGTATCGTAGGAACTTGCACATCCTTATGTAAGACCACCGGCCGTGCACCAGCAGCAACCTCTGCAGGTATCTGAACTGAGCAAAGGAATAGTCACTGGACATGACGGCTTGCATTCCTTCTTGTCCACTTATTCCAACACCAATGTGGGCAGCTATGGGGCAGAGGGAGAAGACACTGTGGATCATAAGCTGATTTTAAGGCAAAGCAACAGATGATTTAAAAAAAAATGTTTGAATAGCAGGACTAAGGGTATAGCTCAGTGGTAGAACATTTGCCTAACATGCACGAGGCCCTGGGTTCAATCCCCAGTACCACCAAAAACAACAAAATGTTTCCATAGCAAAGACATACACATTCATGGAACAATACATAAAAGCTCTTGCTTATCATCCCTCACCCCCAGCTCCTGAACCCAACTTGAAGTCAGAAGTACAAGTTCCCGAACAAAGCACATGGCACAGCCTCCATAAATATTTGTGAAAGGATTTTAGGTGGGTGGTGAATTCCATTTGGATTATTTCCCCAGCTCCTAGGCCACTCCTCCCACCCACGGCATGAGCCCCAGGCACCCATGCATACACTATATTTCCTCGCCTTCTTGGCCACAACAGAGTCAGCCATGGGCAGATGTGTAATCTAGGGTAGATACTACAAATTGGCTCTCTCAACTTTCATCCCACCTTGTTCTAATTGGAGAAGCAAGAAAGCAAACAAAAGCCCTACATTTCCCAGAGTACCTTGCAGCTAGGTTCTTGTTATGAAGTAGGTTCCACTGTTTAGACCCACTTGTGACTTGGAAGCAGAAGTGAATCAGAACCCAGCATCCCTTCCATTTTTGGCATTTCTGCAGCAGAGATCATTTCTATCTCTAGTTGCCCAAATGTTGACAGGTGAGTGCAAAGGCTCCTCAACTGGGAAGCTCTTCAGCGGGACCTCAAAAGTAGAAGCTCCTCTGGTAAGTGACCCAGAGGTTAGAGACTTAGTCTAGACCCTGCTTCTTCAGTCCATGCAGAGCTTTTGAAAGCACCTAGCCCCCGTATTCATTGGTTCCTGCTAAAAGTACACAGGGGTCTGTTTCGTACACTAAATCCTAACTGATAGAAAGCCCAAGCTGGGCTAGTTGGTCTCTTTCTTGGTATCCTGGGATTACCATTCAGGTGTGTTCGTGACTAGAAATTTAACATGTAAATTCTTGAGATGTAGAATGGTTATATTTCTTTCTGAAAGAATCTGAGAGGCAGAGAAATAGGGGAGAGAGAAAGAAAGTCAGACTGATAGACACTGGTTTCCTGGTGCATCTCTAAGTCTTGGTTCCAAAGTCTTCCTGAGACTTGGCTTCTCGGGCAGCATGTGACATTTCTGTTATCTTTTTAAATGAGTTAATTTTTTCTTACATTAATTTTTTGTTGGTTGTCCTCCAATACTTGTAATCAAAAGAGTTTTAACTGAGATCCTCTTCAACTTGATGCAAAGGGTTATTCATGGCTCACTATTACCCCCCCCTTTTTTGCAAGGGGAAGTTTTCCAGAATGGATGAAATTAAAGTAAAAATTTTATTCATCCTTCCAATAGTCATTAGATAAAATTTTCAAGTTAAAGATTTACAGATTTTTATCTAGGTCTCAAAACTCATGCATGTAAAGACCAATAGTGAGATCATTTAGAGCAAATGTATTAGAGAACACAGCCTACTGTTGCTCACGCCCTGAGAGGTGACTGCCAACTCTGCCCTTTTCAACTAGAAAGAAGCTTCAGAAATCCTGCCCCAGTTGCAGAACACACATTGTGGAAAATTCAAAATATAACTGTAGTGACTTTGTCCAAGCCTATGTTTTCAATTAAACTTTTCAGTGCTAAAAAAAAAAAAAAGAAGACATTGCCTGTCCTTTGGCACTTATGTTCTCTTTCAAAGTACACAAATAGTTCTTATGACCAATCGTGATTGCCAAGGGCTCTTTCCTACCCAACCATGGGCCTCTTCCCTAAACAAGCCACAGAGGGAAACACTGAGCGCCTCTCTTGGCTATCAGGACTGAGAAGAGGAACCCCTGCCCCAGGCCCTTGCATCCAGTCCTTCAAGTTTTTCACCGCACAGACCAAAAGCAGGAGGTGAAGTGAACTTTAGCATGGGTCACAGGGTAACGAGGTAATAAGGCACCCTGCAACCCTAACCCCCCAACCTAAGTACAGACCCCTCGATTTTCCTGAAGTTTCAAATGCACCATCAACTCCCTGACTGGGAGACACGCCTTCATAATTCCTTAACACATTGCTATTCTTTTTTTTTTTTTTTTTTGCGGTACCGGGGATTGAACGCAGGGGCGTTCTACCTCCGCGCTACGCCCCTGGCCCTATTTTTTATACTTTATTTTTGAAACCGGGTCTCACGAAGTTGCGGAGGGCCTCACTGAGGAGAGAGAGAGAGAGAGAGAAAGAGAGAGAGACAAGGAGAGAGAGCGCGAGAGAGCTGAGGCTGGCCACGAACCCGGATCCTCCGGTCTCCGCCTCCCAAAGTACTGGGATTACAAGTGTGCGCCACCACGCCCGGCTTGCTATTCTTTTCTTAACACACCACTCTCTTCTGGCTCATGTGCATTCTTGGGATCTATGACCAAGAAGTGACAACCCCCATCCTGCTGGTATGAGACATCTTCAGACACAGGACAGGGAGAGGGCAGCCTCTGAGGGTCCATAGACACTTGTGAGGGACAAAAAATGGTTGTCATGATTCCCTCGATTTCAACTAGACTATGGTGCCCAACATGAGGCACACCAGCCGATGGGCAGATTGCTTTTAACACCTACATTTCACTCCATTTCTTTAAGACCAATAATTTCTTTTTGTATATTGCTCTTGTAGTTGAAAGAGATGGCAGTTTATAAAGTACAAAAAGAAACTTCTGTTTTAATAACTTCTAAGGAGACCTCAGTTTACTACATTTTTCATCCCAAATGGATGCTCTGTAAGTTATATATAAAAGCACCTAACAAATAGCACAGCTTAATAAAAAATTTAAAATAAGGGCTTATCTATGTGGATTTTGCTTTACCCCCTCATTATCATATGGTCAACTTAGAGGAACAAAACATTTCAAGCAACATCACATAATAGAATGATAAATCTGCAAGGCAAACCATTCCCCTGCCTCTTCCTTCTAGACATCTAGAAGTCTAATTATAATTGAATAAAAATGTTTAACTTGCCCTAGTTTTGTTAAGGGTATAGAATGGGAAGATAATCTAGAGCTGGCTCCAGAGCAAAGAAATAAAGAAATTCAGAGCAAGAAATGCCATTTGTATGGTAAGACAAGCACATGAAAAAAAAAAAAAACAGTGGGGAGGATTTAAAACTGGCAGCGGTGACAGATACATGCATTGATTAAAAAGCAAGAAGACATACGTCATATAGATGACTCCTGTCGAGGAAGATTAAGTTGGAATATTCTTAGTATATATCAAGGAGGAGGTGGAGGAGGAGGAGGAGGTGGAGTAGACTCTAAGAAAAGAGAGATGGATTCATGAGTCACAAAATAGGCTCAATTACAATCTGGTTATATATAATGCATTTAAGCTACTCAGTACAACAGGACACGCATATACATGCACAGTTATAAAACAGTTCATGCTAACAATACAAGTAGTGTCCCAAGTTAGAAGTGAAGCTGGAGATAATTTTCTTATCTTCAGAAGAGAAAACTGATGCCTGAACATAAGCCCCAGCTGACACAGGATATTGGCAGTAGGAAGAGAAAAGGTTTTCAAGTCTCACTAGCTTGGGAAAATTCATTACATGATATAAGTTTAGTATCACGAATCCCAAAATCCAAAATGCTCTAATCTTCAACTTTTTGAACAGCATTGAAAAAGTAAAGTCTATGCACATTTTCCAATTTTTTTTTTGGTACCAGGGATTGAACCCAGGGGTATTCTACCTCCAGGCTACACCCCCAGCTCCCTCCCCCCCTTTTAATTATTTTTTTGAACAGGGTCTGGTTAAGTTGCTGAGGCTGGCTTTGAACCTGCGATCCTCCTGTCTCAGCCTCCCAAGTACCGGGATTACAGGTGTGCATCACCATACCCGGCCATTTTCCAAAATTTAAAATTTCCCAAATCTGAGACACTTCTGGTCCCTAGCATCTTGGCTAAGGGATACTTCACTTTCACCACCTTATAGTAATATAGGAAGAAAGAGGACCAGGTTTCACACATGTAGATGAGGGCCACAGGTCTGTTCAGCATGCTTTAATATCAGCATTAACAGAGCCGGGCGTGGTGGCGCACGCTCGTATCCCAGTACTTGGGAGGCTGACACAGGAGGATCACAGGTTTGCGGCCAGCTTCAGCAACTTAGTGGGGCCCTCCACAACTTAGTGAGACCCTGTTTCAAAATAAAAGAATAAAATAAGCCGGGAGTGGTGGCGCACGCCTGTAATCCCAGTCTGAGACAGGAGGATCACAGGTTCAAAATCAGCCTCAGCAACATAGTGAAGCTCTCAGCAATTTAGCAAGACCCAGTTTCCAAATTAAAAAACATAATAATAAAATAGGGCTGGGGTATATCCCGGAGGTAGAAGGCCCCTGGGTTCCACCCCCAGTACCACAAAAATAAATAAATAAATGAATAAATAAATAAATAAATAAATAAAGTAAACAAACGAGCTGGGCATGGTGGCATACACTTGTAATCCCAGTACTTGGGAGGCTAAGACAGGAGGATCGTAGGTTCAAAGCCACCCTCAGCAACTCAGACTCTCCACAACTTAGACCCTGCTTCAAAATAGAAATAAAATAGGGCTGGGGATATAGCTCAGAGGTAGAATGCCCCTGGGTCCAATCCCCAGTACCAAAATAAATAAATAAATAAATAAATAAATAAATAAATAAATAAATGAATAAATGAATGAATAAATAAATAAATAAAATAGGGCTGGGGGTGTAGCTCAGAGGTAGAATGCCCCTGG
>PVJS01030128.1:0-24292 GCA_004027185.1 Glis glis | reverse complement strand
AGAGGAGGAAGAGGAGGAGGAGGAGGAGGAGGAGGAGGAAGAATTATTTCAAGCACCTGCTGGCCAGAAGCAGAGGGGCATTTGGAGGTGGGGACCTGCAGAGGACCCGACTCGGACAGGCTCACATACAGCTGATTCTGGGCTCAGAGCAGGTGGCGGTGGTCCGGGTCTTCTTGGAACCTGCAGGCTGACATTATCTAGTCGATGGCTAGCACTCGGACTGTACCCATATCCATGGGCCTTGAGCGATAGCTTTCTCCAGACTTCTTCAAGCAGTCTGAAAACAGAATATGTATGCACCAGGCACTGGACATAGAGTGTTCTAAGATCTATTTAACAGACAAGAGGAGGACGGCTAGGGTGTTTTTAGATTTAAAGCTACAGTCTCAGCGGGGCGTGGTGGCACACACCTGTCATCCCAGTACTCGGGAGGCTAAGACAGGAGGATCGCAGGTTCAAGGACAGCCTCAGCTACTTAGTGAGGCTCTCAGCTACTTGGTGAGACCCTGTTTCCAAATAAAAAATAAAATAGGACTGGGAGTGTGGCTCAGAGGTAGAATGTCCCTGGATTTAATCCTCAGCACCAAAAATATAAATGAATGAGTGAATGAATTAATTAATTAATTAATTAAAATAAAGCTACAGTTTTCCTTTTGCTCCCTGTTTCTTTTTTATTTCTTTCTTTCTTTTTTTTTTTTTTTTGGTGATACTGGGGATGGAACCCAGGGGCGTTCTACCCCTGAGCTACACCCCCAGCCCTATTTTATTCTTTATTTGGAAACAGGGTCTCACTAAGTCGTGGAGGGCCTCACTAAGTAGCTGAGGTTGGCCGTGAACCTGCGATCCTCCTGTCTCAGCCTCCCAAGTACTGGAATTACAAGCTTACGCCACCACGCCCAGCTACCCTGTTTCTACCTATTTTATTTTTCCTACCTCGCTCCCCACACTTGTCACCACTGTGCCCGCCAGGCCTCTCCCTGAGCTGAGCCTCTCTCTTCACTCCCCTGGAGGCATTGGTCCCAAGATCCCAGCAAAACCCCCCAGGTTGCGTCCCAGCCACCCCCCGACCCCCCACCCCCAAGAGCGGCCCTGGTCCAACTGCCTCCGCTGATGGCCTCAGGCTACAGCCGACCCAAACCCAGGTAAGCAAGAAATCGGATTTTAGTTTTCCATAACTCAACCCAACGTCCACGGTAGCCCTGTTTTTCTGAGTTGGCAGATGTATCCCTCCGATGGAGTCCATGTCTGTGGGCTCACACTGGGCCAAGGCCCCTCAAGAACCCTCCAGAAGTTCCAGCGGTCCCTGCACAGGTCTTACAGGGCCGACCCGCAGGCGCGTGAGTGAGCATGTCTGCAGACGCCCCTGCCCGGCCACCCTGGCGACACTGCGCAGGGGAGCAGGACAGGGCTGCTTCAGCCCCAGGTGCTGGGATGTGTGTTCGTTCTCTTTTCCCGGGAGCCTGGAGGCTGTTCTCAGAGGATAGACACTGACCCAATCTGGATGCCCGGGAGCCCAGCACAGCGTCTGGAACGTGTGTGCGTGTGCTACTGGAGATTGAGCTCAAAGGCATTCTACCTCTGAGCTATATCCCCAGTCCTATTCTTATTCTTATTATTATTCTTTGAAACAGGGTCTTTCTAAGTTGCTGAGGGTCTCACTAAATTGCTGAGGCTGTTTTCGAACCTGCGATCCTCCTGTCTCAGCCTCCCAAGTACTGGGATTACAGGCCTGCGCCGCCATGCCCAGCTCAAAACCTCCAGTATTTTTTGCAGCCTGCTGGAGTCGTACTTTACATTCAATTGTGGGTGGTGGGTCTCCCACTTCCCAGCGCAGGGCGTGCTCCTTGTCATACTTTGCTTCCTTCACAAGAGCGCAGCGGCACTGCAGACGGGACCAGGTTCTATCTAATCGTCATGACACAGTGAGGCATTTGGGTGGTTTCCAGTTTGTCCCTGCAGGAAGCAGCTTCCTGCCTTGAGCCTTTTCTGAAAGCGGAATTACTTCCTCAGGACAGGTTCCTGGGAGACGCCACCCGTCCAGAAGTTGTGGGTATTCTCATGGCTCTCACATTATCACAGCGACTTGTCACATTATCACAGCGACTTATCTTTATTTCGAATTGTGATTGTCGTAGTCAATGCCATTGTTATGGAAGAATTCAGCGATCGGCGTAGAACCTTTGGAAAAGTTTTGAACGAAGTGAATAAAACTCACCCACATGTAGCCCATCTGAGGATAATCATCATTAGTAGCACATTGGCACATTCTGTTCCAGCCTATTTTTCCTTACGTAAGTATTAGGGGTTTTTTTGTTTGTTTGTTTCAGTTCATGTGTGAGTTAACAGAATTATGACGATACCCTAAATAGATTAGAGATCCTAATTTTCCTTGAGCGAAGCAGCTAAGGGTTTTCCACTCCCTCGCAAGCTCTTCCTCAACACGGAATTGAAGAAACGCACCATTTCCAGCTGAGTAGCTGCGTCCTTATTGATTCGCCCATTATCCTATTTGGGAACCCTTCAACCGATTCCAAATGTTTGCTCTTAAAGCGTTTGCCAGGAATACATTTGCAAGGGATAGCTTAAAAAGCGATTTGTATGTTGGGCAAATAGGAAAATTATGAAAACTCGTCATGAAAGCGTTGACTCATTGCTGTTGATTGTGGAAAAGACGAATCTGCGGGCTCTTTTCCTAGACACATGAATGGAATGGACTCACCGTCAGAGCAAACCCAGCCCAAGAAGGCTGGGCAGGAGCCCTGGCGCCTGGCTCTCCTATTGCTTCACCTCTCGCTGTGTGACCTGGGGCAACCCACGCCCCCTCTCTGGGATGTAGTAAAATGAGCAGTCAGACTAGAAGGCACAGGCCCTGGCGCTGCAGGGCTCCCTGGCTGTTTCCCTCCACCCGCCCACACCTCTTAAACAATGCCTGGTTAAGCCTCCTCGTTTAAGTGGCCATCTGCTTCCTGCCCAGCCCTAGCTGGAACGTTCTGCAGTGTGGGCCTGGGCAGCTGGTACGCAGAGTAGCAGACAGGGAACTTGCTATGGGAGCCACTGAAAACCAGTGATGCTGACAGGGGGCACCACTCAGCGTACAACACTTGCCCAGCATGCACGAGGCCCTGGGTTCTATCCCCAGCACCATAGAAAAACAAACCAAAGGACCGCGATGTTGCTTCCCACATACATGCAGGAAAAATAATCAAGAAGCTCATTAAGTTGGAAAACAGAACGACAATCTACCCTGGGGGCAAGCCAAGGTAGCAGTGTGCTATCATTTGTAAAAAAAAATAAAATAGAAACTGGGCGTGGTGGCACACGCCTAGAATCTCAGTACTCGGGAGGCTGAGACAGGAGGATCACAGGTTCGCGGCCAGCCTCGGCTACTTAGTGAGGCCCTCCACAACTTAGTGAGACCCTGTTTCCAAATAAAAAATAAAATAGGGCTGGGGCTGTAGCTTGGAGGTTGAATGCCCCTGGCTTCAACCCCCAGTACAAATAGATAGATAGATAGATAGATACATAGATACATAGATACATAGATGATAGATAGATAGATGATAGATAGATAGATAGATAGATAGATGATAGATAGACAGATAGATAGATGATAGATAGATAGATACATAGATGATAGATAGATAGATGATAGACAGATGATAGATGATAGATAGATAGATAGATGATAGATACATAGATGATAGATAGATAGATGATAGATAGATAGATAGATAGATAGATAATAGATACATAGATGATAGATAGATAGATAGATGATAGATGATAGATAGATAGATGATAGATAGATAGATAGATAGATAGATGTAAATAAATAAATAATAGAGAGCCGGGTAGATCAAAAGGAAAACAAAACCGAAACCCTGAGCGTGCTGAGGCCCAGGGAAGCAGCAGAGGGCCACCGAGTCACCACTGGCTGTCACACAGTAGAGAGCCACCGTTCCTCCGAATCTTTTACTTGGTTTCCTGCAGGGGTCAGCTGGTCACTGGCCCGGCTTGGGTGGGAGGAGTTGGGTTCCCCACATCTGCCGGCTCACCTGCGAAAGGGGTCTCTCCAGCTCCTGGTGGAGGCTGCGCGGGGCCTGCGGTCCCGAGCCGGGGAGGGACGCTAGGAAGGGAGGGGCAGACTAGGCAGGTGTCTCTCTCTCTCATCTGTCAGGATTCATCTGTGGTGACAGAGACATTAGCAGAACACGGGGATGAGATGAACGTGCAGCAGATGTCCTGACTAACCAGGTGGCAGCTGTGGGGACGCAGAGTGGACGGGAAGCGCTGCCCAGGGCTGACGTACACCCCAGCAGGAAGCGGGGACCCTGGAGGCCAGCCAGGCTCCCAGGTCTGAACCCCGCTCTCCTGCCGTGTTCTGTTGCTCTGCCAGGGGCTCCCCTAGGTCACCTGTCACAGGCTGGAGGATGCCCCCTTCTTTTTTTTTTTTTTAATAAGGTCTTGCTAGGTTGCTGAGAGTCTCCCTAAGTTGTTGAGGCTGGTCTTTGTGTGTGTGTGTGTGTGTGTGTGTGTGTGTGTTGGGGGGGCACTGGGGATTGAACCGAGAGGCATTCTACCTCCGAGCTACACCTCCAGGCTTATTTCCTTAATATTTTGAAACAGGGTCTCACTAAGTTGCTGAGGCTGGTCTTGAACATGTGATCCTCCTGTCTCAGCTTTCCAAGTACTGGGATTACAGGTCTGCGCCACCATGCTCAGTGGATGCCCCTTTCTTGGTTTCTCCTCCCAGCTCCCAGCTGGGGTCGGTGAAGCTGAGGAGCAGGCCTAGGCAGGCCTGTCTGCCGGCTGTGACCTGCTGTAGAGAATCCTCTTCCGCACACCTGTCTACACCTTCTGCCAACATCAGGGACTGAGTTAGTCAGTGTCTCAAGTCCTTTTTATTCCTGCAGAATGACTCAGAGACAGGCGTGGTGGCGCAAGCCCATAATCCCAGTACTTGGGAGGCTGAGACAGGAGGATCTCAGGTTCAAGGCCAGCCTCTGCAACTTAGGGAGACTCTCAGCAACTTAGACCCTCAGGAACTTAGCTAGACCCCATTTCAAAACAAAAATTTAAAAAGGCAACCAGACATGGTGGTGCGTGCTTGTAATCCCAGTATTTGGGAGGCTGAGACAAAAGGATTGCAAATTCAAGGTGAGCCTCCACAATTTAGCGAGACACTGTTTCAAAATAAAAAATTTTAGCCAGGCGTGGTGGTGCACGCTTGTAATCCCAGTACTTGGGAGGCGGAGACCAGAGGATGGCAGGTTCACGGCCAGCCTCAGCTACTTAGTGAGACCCTCCGCAACTTCGTGAGACCCGGTTTCAAAATAAAGGATAAAAAATAGGGTGTGGGGGAAGGGGCGGGTGTGGTGGCACACGCTTGTAATCCCAGTACTTGGGATGTGGAGACCAGAGGATCTGGGTTCGCGGCCAGCCTCAGCTACTTAGTGAGGCCCTCCGCAACTTCGTGAGACCTGGTTTCAAAATAAAGGATAAAAAATAGGGCCAGGGGTGTAGCTCAGAGGTAGAACGCCCCTGGGTTCAATCCCTAGTACCACAAAAAAAAAACTTTAAAGATGGCTTGGGGTACAGCTCAGTGGTAGAGCGCCCCTGGATTCCACAAATAATAATAATAATTATAATAATAATGATGATGATGATGGCCAGCAATGTCGCTTGGAGGTAGAATGCCACTGGGTTCAATCCCAGTGCCCCAAAAACCCCTGTCAAAGCCGACATGGGAGGGCACTGACGTGAGGGTAGGGCGGACGGCAGGGATGGAGAGCAGCATGGGTGGCTGACCCCTGGCAGGAAAGTCACGCTGCCTCTCAGGAGAGAGGTGTGGTGACTATCTCCCAAAGACCCCGACTCTGAAGAGGTGGAGAGACCCCATAAACCAACCGTGGTACATTGTGTCGATGATCTGAACCCTCCACAAGGTGTGATGGGAATGTCATTTGACCTGTGCAATCTTCCTCCCCAAACCCATAACCCCATCTAGCCATGAGAAACACACCGGCAAATCCAGGAGAGGCACGTCCCCCAAATACCCCTGACCAGCACTCCTCAAACCTGTCAAGGTCACCGGGCACGGTGGCAGGTGGCATGGTGGTGGGTGGCGTGGTGGGGCACTCTTGGGAGCCATCTTAGCCCACGCAATGAGGTCACCATTTCGGACCGGCTTAACCATGTACACAGTACATGCTAAGTGGAAATTGTCCCCAAGCCGACAAGCTTCCTTGGACCGGATGGGACCGAAAGTTGGACTTTAATGACCTCCTGTTCTCCCTGAAACATTTGCTTTGCCACTCCCTAGACCTAGCTTGTGATTGTCACACCCTAAACCTAGCTCGTGACTGACTTTTCCTAAAATTTAGCCTGTATGTAAGCCTAAACTTAACTTGTGACTTTCTTGCGGTTTGCTTTGTTTAAACCCTTAATAAAAGGGGAACGCTGGCTACAGATGGCCAGGAGAATTGTCATCTACCTCCTCCCCAACCCCCCAAGTATTAAATATAATTCTCTCCAAATTATTATATCTGACTCCATATCATTTTTGTGTGAGAAGACTATTGTCAGAAAGCCGCCTAGAGCAGGAACCATGGAGTAATTTTCAGGGAGCTGCCTGGAGCAGTGGCCTTCCATGGCGGGACTACGGAGCAAGCAGTGTCCAAAAGAGCCAGCGATAGCGCACACCTGTAATCCCAATACTTGGGAGGCTGAGACAGGAAGATTGCAGGTTCGAGACCAGACTTAGCAACTTAGCAAGACTCTCAGCAACCTAGCAAGACCCTGTTTCAAGACAAAAAATGAAAAGGGCTGGGGGTGTAGCTTGGAGGTAGAATGCCCCTGGGTTCAATCCCCAGCAACACACACACACACACACACACACACACACACACACTACACACACAACTGTCAAGGTCATGGAAAACAAGGTAAGTGTGAGAATCTGCTCCCACCAAGAGCGGCCACAGGAGCCCCGAGAACTGGATATAACGTGGCGTCTGGGATGAGATCCTGGAGCAGGAAAAACTCAGGACGCGTGGATGTGGACTTCGGTTAATAACAATAGATTTACGTTGGTTCTGAAATTGTAAGAAATGAGCCATACTAATGGGAGATGCTAATGACAGGAGAAACTGTGGAGGTGCAGGGCTACCAGGTACTCTCTGTTCAGTTTTTCTGCAAATCTAAAACTGTTTTGGAAAGCAACAACTATTAGTGAGAAGGAAGGAAGGGAAGGAGGAAGGGAAGGAGAGAGGAAGGAAGGGAGGGAGGGAGGGAGGGAGAGGGTCATTTGCAGTGTGAGAAGGAAAGATGTAGTGGTGTGGCCTGCACGTAACTGAGATGACCCATCAGCCGCGGACCTTTCATGGCATGGGCAAATCTACTGAGCTGTTGGGGGTCCACGGAGGAAAGTGACCAAAGCCCGTAGTCGGCATGACTTCCTTTGCTCACCCCAGATTCATCGAGGTAGCCCTGAAATGGGAAGTGTTCAATCATTTTCTTGCAGAAAATCTGAGGTGGACAGTTGGGCATATTCATAACTCAAGTGGAGAAGAGACAAAAATTACCTACGAAGCAGTAGGAGATTTCAACGTGGCCAAGAATCGCCACAGAAATTGAGAAGATTGAGAGAAACCAAATGAACATTTTAAGAAAAGATTGGCTTGGGATTTCAAATATTTATTCCAACCAGACCTTTTCTCCTGGAAAATTCTCAAGAAATATACATTGATGGACTATTGGCTTCATTCCTACCACAAATATTTTTGGAATACAGTCATCCCTTAGTATCCAAGGGGGATGGATTCCAAGACTCTCTGCGGATCCCACGCCCGCCCCGTGCTCAAGTCCCTCATGTAAAACAGTGTGGTATTCACGTTTCACCTTTGCTACCCTCCTGTATGCTCTCCAGGGGAATTACAATGCCTAGTCCACTGTAAATACAATACAAATCGCTGTTATTCTGTGTTGTTGAGGAAACAATGACAAGAAAAGCGCAGATGCAGCCACCAGAGGCCTGGCGGCATCGCACCCTGAGGAGATGGGTGGAGGATGCTCACTGTGCGGGAGGCTGGGTCTGAGGGGGGCTGGAGGTCACACCAGCAGCCCACCGATCCCATGGATTCAGCCTGCTGCTCAGCACACAGCCTAGTGCAAGTTCTGAAACTTTCTGAAATCTTTTTCTGTATGTGTGTGTGTACATATATAGTTGCTGGGGTTAGAAACCCCAGGGGCTTTCTACCTCTGAGCTTCACCCCCAGCCCTATTTTTTATTCTTTTTTTTTTTTTTTTTGCGGTACCAGGGATTGAACGCACGGGCGTTCTACCTCCGCGCTACGCCCCCAGCCCTATTTTTTATACTTTATTTTGAAACCGGGTCTCACGAAGTTGCGGAGGGCCTCGCTAAGGACACAGAGAGAGAGAAAGACAGGGAGAGAGAGAGAGCGAGAGAGCTGAGGCTGGCTGCGAACCTGTGATCCTCTGATCTCCGCCTCCCAAGTACTGGGATTACAGGCGTGCGCCACCACGCCCGGCTTTATTTTTTATTTTTGAAACAGGGTCTCACTAAGTTGCAGAGGATCTCACTAAGTAGCTGAGGCTGGCCGCGAACCTGTGATCCTCCTGTCTCAGCCTCCCAAGTACTGGGATTACAGGTGTGCACTACCACACCTGGCTTTTCCTGAGTATTTTTGATCTGAGGTCGTGGATAAGGAGGACCAACTGTTCTATGTACACACTGGGCTAAGCTCCACAGGTGGTCACCTGGATAAGTCCAGTGGGATTCTTGCCAGCCACGCAGCCATTGATTCTGAACACACATTTACACACTTCATCAGGGTGCCACGCCGCGTGTGCTCACATTTCATATTGGCGTCCTCCTCACCCAGGAGGCGGAGGGGCAGCTCTGCAGATGTGGAGCTCAGTTAGCATCCGAAATGTCCTCAGAAGACCAACGTGGCTCAGTGTGGAAACAAAACGTGGTACGGGTGCAGAAAGGCATTGGAAGTAGGGCAGTGGGGCATAAATTTAACAGTAGAAAATACTCATCAACTTTTCTGTAAATATGAAATTATTCCTAAATTCAGTTTTTTGTTTTTTGCGATACTGGGGATTGAACCCGGCGGCATTCTACCTCTGAGCTCCACCCCCAGCCCTATTTTTTATTCTTTATTTTTGCAACAGGGTCTCACTAAGTTGCGGAGGGCCTCACTAAGTAGCTGAGGCTTGCCGCGAACCTTCCATTTATTTTTTTAAGAAAGACATACCAGGCCAGGCGTGGTGGCGCACCCTTGTAATCTCAGTACTTGGGGGCTCTTTGCCCAGTGAGTGGCCCCTCCAGGCTGAGGAGGACCCGTGGCTCCAGTACAGCTTGGTTAACCCTGTCCTGTTCCACCCCAGCTTCCCCTGCCACGGCCGATGGGCCTGGGCTCATTCTAAAGCTGTCTTCCCATCACAGCCCCCACACCTGGAGCAACCGAGGGGAAGGTCTCTGGGCATTCTCCAGCAGAGCCTGGGGTGGAAACGGGCTGCAGAGGGCTGCTTGTCGGGTGGGGGGCAGGAGAATGGAGAAGGAGCTGCTGGCCAGCCCAAGGCGCCAGCAGAGGGGGTCAGGCTACTGCAGCAAGGAGAGCTTATGGACCGCTGGCCGGATGCCTGGCGTCTGCTCTGAAGGTCCCCTGCTCTGTGACAGGACTGTGCCGCTCACCCTCCCCAGCCCTGTGGTCACCTGATTCCCTCTCCAGGGAAATCCCTCAGGTCACCAACCAACGAGTTGTTTCCTCCCAAATTCCAAGGAAAAACAGAAAAGAAGGGAGGGAGGCTGGCAGGCAGGGCGGGTCATATCCGGGGGCGGAACAGTCTCGGGATGGGCAGGGCCTCGCCCTCTCTGCCCCTAGGGCAGGTGACTTACAGATAGCTGATTCCCAAGCTGAAGAAAGAAGCAGAGACACCGCTGTCCCCCTCTGCTCTTCCTGTGTGTGCCCCTGGCCTTTTACCTCTTGGATGGTGTGACTTGGGGACATGAGGGAGCGAACACCCCCGGGCTTCAGGTCACCTCGGGATGACCTCAGAAAGTGCTTGGTCAGCTGCGCCCAAGTTCCTGAGTCACACAGGACCCGGTTCACTCAGCCCCCAGGTCGGTGAGGGTGTTCCTCATTTGTCTTACTCCCTACCTGCTGTTACCCTCCAGCAAGCAAGTCATTCCCAAGGAAGAGCAAGCTCATCCTGAGACCAGGGCAAATTCCTGTTTCAAGTCTCACCGTATCTGACCCAAATGTAGCCGGGTGGTTGCCTCCCTGTGGCAGCAGCTGGCGTTTGCAGAGCGCTAAGAGCTAACTCTTCACCGAAGGAACCTCCACTCTGTTAATGAGCTTAGTCACCTGGAAGCGAACTCCGGAGGCTCCCGGGGCCAGATGAGGCGCCTCCTCCTCTGTGTTCACACCAGACAAAGGCCTGGCCAGCGCCAGTCTCCGGCCAGTCCCACAAGATGGGTGATTGCCAGATACCCAGCGTGGGCAGCCATGACCTTTTTCTGGAAACCGGGGCCTAGTCCCCTTTTTTATTTTTTATGTGTTTGCAATGCTGGGGGTTGAAACCAGGGCCTTGTGCATGACAGGCAAGCACTTCACCGCTGAGCCACACCCCAATGCTTACCCCCTTTTAAAATGAAGTGTGTGGCTGGGCGTGATGGTGCACACCTGGGATCCCAGTACTTGGGAGGCTGAGACAGGAGGATCGGAGGTTCACTGCCAGCCTCAGCTACTTAGAGGCCCTCCGCAACTTAGTGAGACCCTGTTTCAAAATAAAAAGAATAAAATATAGGGCTGGCGGGGGTGGGGGTGTAGCTCAGAGGTACAATGCCCCTAGTAGGTTCAATCCCCAGTACTGCAAAAAAAAAAAAAAAAAAATGAAGTGTGTGTTCTTCACCCAGGGTCAGAAGGTCCGGGACTCCCCGGGCTCACGTGAGTTCACAGGCCGTCCACGCAGTCCTTGGCTAGACGGGTTAATTGATTCCCCGGCTAGTGTTTGAGCACTGGCTACATGCAAGCACCATTTTTCAGCACCGAGGATGCGTTTTCAACATTTCAAGATGAGTAAGATGGAAACAACTTCCTGCCCTGCGGGGCTGACACTTCCAAGTTTGAGATCGCAAAGAAACTTGTCTCCAGACTTCTCCTTCCAGAACTCTCTCCTCCACCCCCACAGCTTCCATCCCCACCACGGGGACGGCTGCCCCTTTCACGCCAGCCCCCAGGGCAAAGGTGACCTCGGCTAGCGTGGCTGCGCACTGTTCTATGCCAGGCACTGTGCTCAGCGGGTCACACATGCTAACGTCACTGCCCTTACCACACCCTATGAAGGATCCCCTCTCCTACCCCCATTTCACAGCCGAGGCGGACAGCAAAGGGAGTTGTGCAAGCCGGTGAATTGCAGGGTCTGACTCTGAATCAGTATCAGTTCATCTGACGGCCAAAGCCACCTTAGTGGCTCCTTTCTGCAGTGAGTCACCTGGTCTGTTCCCCCGACATCCTCCACGGCACCAGGCACATCCCTGACGCTTGCCAGCCCCGAGTTCCTGAGCCTTCCACCATCGCTCCCGCGCACCTGTGATCCAGGACTCCCTGTGGGGCCTGCAGGGTGGAAGGAGAGCCCATGGGAAGGACCTCTGAAACCAGAGGCAGGTGGCGCAGCTGCGGCTGGGGGGAGTGGCTGACCTTACAGAGGACCTGTGACCTGAGGGTCCCTCACCCACACCGCACATCCTGCAGTGTTCATGCTCAGGGCTTTGGGGCCTGTCTGCCGTTCTTCTCTTGGCCTTTCCGGCCCTGTGCATTCATTCATTCACTCCCTTATTCTTCCAAAATTTAACACAGGGAATTGGTGGTATAGCTCAGTGGTAGAGCGCTGGCCTAGCATAGGCGGGGCCCCGGGTTCCATCTCCAGCGTGTCAAAATAAATAAACGCTGCACCGGCAATTCTGTTTGTGGCCCCCATCCCGCGCTGCCACATCCTGCCTCTACTCACTGACTGGCCTGGCCACCTTGGACAGGTGGGGCAACCCAGCAAGTCCGCCTTTCTGAGGCAGAAGGGCTGCTGGGAGCTTGGAAGCACTGCCCGCCAGGTGCCTGGAGCAGGCTGCAGGCTCAGTCTTGCAAACAGCAGCCTGAGCACGGGCATAGAGGCCAGTGAGCATCGGCCGGAGTCAGGCAGCAGGAGAGAGCAGAGGACGCCAGGGGCTTGGGTGACCCAGGAACACGATTCCCCTCCAAACGGCATCCCTGGACAGGGAAGGGAAGTCGGACTGGCTTTCCCCTAAAGCAACCTTCGTGCCTTTGGACTAAGAGACCTGATCATTCTTGGCTTTGGGAAAGGGGATTCAGTTGAGGACAATGTCCTAATGCCGCGGTGGGTAGGGAGGGGACCCAGCGTCAAGGCCGGGGAGCCCCCACCCTGGGCCTCGGAGGCAGGAAGGGGAGGAGGAGAGGGAGGAAGCGGCCGGGTCAGCGGGCTCCAGCTGCGCGGGGCGGGGCCTGGGCCCATCCGCCTGCGCGCAGGTGAGCCAGCCCGGGCGGAGCACCGCGCACCGGGTGTCAGGCTCGCCAGCCGCGGGCCACGATCGCGTCCCCACGAGGCCCGGGAGGCCCGAGCCATGGCCGGCCTGACCTACAGGGTCGCTGTCGCGCTGCTGGGGGCCCTGCTGCTGGGCCAGGCGCGCTTGCTGCGGGGGGCAGGTGAGTGCGGGGCTGGCAAGCTGTGAGTGCGGGGTGGCCGCAGCGCTGGGGGTGGCTCTGTGGCCGGCGCGGGGCGGCTAGGGTGCGGAGGCAGCAGGACCCGGGCCGGGGGCGCGGCCAGGTTGGGATGCTCCGGTGGCCTGGGGTCCCCGGGACAGCCCTGCTCCTGTGTGGTGGCGGCGTCCTCCTGGATTCCAGCGACCTCGCCCTGGGCTCAGGCCACCGCCCGCGGGAGTATCTCAGAGCCCCAAGCTTCTGGGTCCGAAAGGGGAGCCCGCCGGGCGCTGGCCCAGGAGGGAAAAGCGAGCCAAAGGCGAGTCGTGGGGGACACGTCGGGGGGCGCACAGTGCACCCTGGCTGGGATTCCTGGGGACACCCAGGCCGGGTGTGGGGCGAGAGCTTTCCTCTCCAGGCCCACCCTCTTCCTCCTCCCCTGGGCCCAGGGGAAGGTGCAAGGAATCGGTGACTTGCGCCCCGATTTCCTGATTTCCCATCGAAGTGCCTCTTCCCCGTACCCACGCTCTGTTCTCCTCTCCCGGAGTTCAGGAGCATTATTAATTCGGAATGGAAGCGCCAGGTGGGGGAAGGCTGCCACGCCTCCCTGCCCCTCGCCCCTCTGCGAGGTGGACTTGGCCTGCTGGAGGGGTAGATCCGGGCGGGTGTGCTGGTCTCCAGCAGTTCCAGCCGGGACGAGGGGCGCGGCCTCCCTCCCGGAGGCTGTGCGGAGAGGACGTGCCTGGGAAGCGTTAGGACACGGCACGTAACCTGGTTTCTTCCTGTAAGAACTTGATACAAGGCCTTTTCTGAGACTAGTACAGGTTTTGTGTTTCTGAAACTACAGCCGTCCAGGAAGTGATTTGGATCTTTGGAACTCTTTGCCGTACCTAAGGGGGTGTTTGTGTTTGACAGGTAGATAAAGGAGGGCTGATTACGTTAAGGAATAAAACTAAGGGGTGAGGTTGAACCTGGGCATCCAGGTGACGGTGGTCCTCCCGAGCTGGACAGGAAAGCTTCCTGGTTCCTTTTGCCAGCATCGGGGGACATGTTACTTCATTAGACAGAACATTGTAAGACCCTTGTGAACATGGTATGCATATTTACTGTCGTTCCGTAGAACTAAATTTCAGAATTCCCTTTGAAGAAAGTCAAACAGTTTAAGAATAAAAAGTGGTTTCTGGAGTGAAGTGTGTGTGTGAGAAAAGTGTGTGACCTCTACTCCTGGAGCCGCGCTGAGACTCTGGGAACGGAGGTGTCTCCGTATTTCTGTGATAACAGTCACAGAACTTCTCCAGCCGGAGCAGGGCGCACATCCAGGCATCACTGACCACAGGAAAGACAGCTTGTCCTGACCTGGCCTCCGGCACATGTCTCCTTTCTCCCTGGGACCTGGGGAGGCTGCCATTTTGGTCTCCAGGAGCACCACTGCGGCCTCTTCTTTCCAGGAAGTCGTCCACGGCCGAGCTCTGTGTCAGGGTTCAGTATATACATACCAGGAAGCCTAAGAACTGGCCCGGTTCACTTTCTTCATTCTCTGTGGCCCCAGGAACTGGCCCTGCGAGGTCATACTGTGGGGCCCCCTTGACATCCTCCTTGTTTGACCTAGACTCAGCAGGGCACCTGGTTCGCCTGGAGGCTTGGGGTGTATCTAACTGGTGGAGGCCTTTGAGAAATCGTTGGAGTCTGTTCTGATGGGGACAGACAGAGCTGGGCATAGTGGATTTGTTTGCTAATCCCTGAACTGTCGGGACAAAGACTGGACAGTTGAAGCGTGGAGGAAGGTTTGCCTTTGGGTGGGGTGCGCTTGTGAGACTTGGGTATCCCCCCTCCTCCCCTATTTCCAGGAGTGAATTACTCAGTTGGAGTCCTAACCTTGTTAAAATCTCAACTTGGTTGCTTTCCCAGAACTACTCAGAGACCAGAGTCTGGGTCAGCGACCCCATTGTTACTGCCATTGTTTCTCTCCAAACAGCGGGCAGACCGACCACGTAATGTGGTGGTTCACCGCGGTGAGTGTGTGTCATTCTCAGATCCAAATGAGGCTGCTGTCTGGAATGTGTAACTGGGGGGGGGGCGACGAGTCCCCCCAGCCCTCTCCTCTGCGCCCCGCAGATTAGCGTGAGTCAGAGTTGACAGCTGATCGGCCTGTCATGTCATCCAGGTGTGCTGGGGCTTATCTGCCAGCCCCAGGTTCGCCTCAGGTGCTGCTGTTCCTCCAAGATGCTGCACCCGGCCCACGCGCACGCGCCTCTAGGGCTCTCCCTGGCTCTCCATGGAGGGGAAGGAAGGCAACATAATGAAAGTGCTTTGAGTAGCATAGAGCGATCATAGGAAAGTTGACAAGAAAGATAACCAAAATGGGGGGGGGGCGGGGATCGTTGAGCAAACTACCTTCGAGTGCATATACGTGTGCGAGCGTGCGAGTGTGTGTACCCAAAATGGGGAGATCCCAATTGTATGGTTTTAACTAGTCCCCTAATGTTGGGCATTTAGGTTGCTTCCAGTTTCTCCTATGAAAAATAAAACACAAGCCGGGTGTGGTGGTGCCGGCTTGTAATCCCAATACCCGGGAGGTTGAGACAGGAGATTTGCAGGTTCACAGCCAGCCTCGGCAACTTAGCGAGATCCTGTTTCCTAATCAAAATAAAATAGGGCTGGGGTGTAGCTCAGAGGTAGAATGCCCCTGGGCTCAATCCTCAGTACCAATAATAATAATAATAATAATAATAATAATAACAATAATAATAATACGTGTACAGCAATAGGGGACTGCTTATATTGATTTTGATGAGTCTTTTCAGTGAAAGGGCATTACAAATAATGTAGCACAGATGACACAATGACATTATAATGACATGAACCAATGTCATCATCATGTTCCAAGGTTATAAAATAGTATAAACAGGATTATCCCCTTTTTTTTCAGTACTAAGGATTGAACCCAGGGGCATTCTACCTCCGAGCTGCACCCCCAGCCCTACTTTTTATTCTTTATTTTGAAACAGGGTCTTACTAAGTTGCGGAGGGCCTCACTAAGTAAGTAGCTGAGACTGGCCATGGACCTGTGATCCTCCTGTCTCGGCCTCCCAAGTACTGGGATTATAAGAATGCGCCACCACACCTGGCTGGATTATCCCATTTTGGTTTATCTGAGAATGTGTTCTGTGGCTCTGTTGCTCTGCACATTTTCCCCTCCCATACTGGGGATTGAACCCAGGCGCACTCTACCACTGACCTACATGCCCCCAGCCCTTTTTATTTTTCATTTTGAGACAGGGTCTCCCCAAGGGCTGAGGCTGACCTCCAACCTGCCATCCTCCTGCCTCAGCCTCCCAAGTACTGGGATTACAGGCATATGCCACCCTGCCTGGCTGTTCTGCACATTCTATTGACTATTTTGTCCAGCGAAAGTTCTGGAAGTAGAGTTCCTGGGACGAGGAGTATCGAGCCTTGGGGTTTTGGATACAGATTCCCGTGTGACCGGCGCCAGGCTCGCCCGTTGCCCGGCTGTACATTCTGCCATCGGTGTGTGATCCCTGTTTCTCACTCCCAGACTCCCCTGTTGCTGTTTCACCAGCATCTCTGGAAGATGCATTCCCCCTCCCCATTCAGCAAAGAGTCTGAACAGCGCTGGTAGATACTCCAGAGTCCAGAGGCACACCCTAGCTGAGGTGCCGAGAGCCCCAAAGTGCTTTTATGCCCAAGAAAACAGAACCAGGATCCTTGGCTTATAACACAGCCTCTCCCGCCTTCTTGCCCCTCGGCGCTGATCAGGGTTTGGGAAGGGGGAGGGGAGCAGAGTTTGCTGGCCAGAGGACCCCTAATTGAGGTCAGGGTAGATGGGGCAGTGGGAGATGTCAAGACCCTTGATATGGGGCCACGGCCAAGGCTCTTAGCCTTGGTGGTTAAGAAAAGTTCATACCCTTTAATTATTGTTCTAAATTATAAAAATTATCCCACAATCAAATGATTTCAAACCACTTACCCCAACCTTGTAATTAGCCCATCGCCTTCTCCCGGGCGGCCGGCGACATTCTAGACACCGGGGCGAGGAGAGCCAAGTTCCTCCCCGCTCTGCGTGGCCCTGGGTTTGTATCTGAAGTTACGGAGCGCGGCTGATCCTCGCGATGCCGACGCGCGCTGAGCTCTCCCTGCGCCCGCCACTCTTCTATTTCTCATGTAAGCATCTCCCGCCTCGCATCAGTAATCCATTCCTGGAAACCGGGCTTTCTGCACGAAAACGCTAACACAAGGAAGGGCCGTAAGTCATTAGCAGTCAATCCTGTGAAGTGTTACGTTCCATGGCATTGCTTGGAGACCGATACGGTCGTTCAGGACACTGCTTTGTGTGCAGTGACCTGCGCCTTACCCTCATTGACACTCTGAGTGGCTCCACCTGCTCCTGGTGTTCCTGAGCCTGTTGTATTTATTTATTTATTTGTGGTACTAGGATTGAACCCAGGGGCATTCTACCTCCGAGCTCCACCCCAGCCCTATTTTTTATTCTTTACTTTGAAACCAGGTCTCACTGAGTTGCGGAGGGTCTCGCTAAGTAGCTGAGGCTGGCCGCGAACCCAGATCCTCCTGTCTCAGCCTCCCAAGTATTGGGATTACAAGCGTGCACCACCATGCCCAGCTTCTGTTGTATTTATAACGCAACTCAAGACTTCCTGCCTGCTATTTTGTTTATAATGACGTGTTTGGGGATGTAAAGATGCACGTTTCCAAAACAGACATTGGTCAAAAATAACTGCGATGGGTAAAATGTAAGTTCTACAGTGTTTGAGTAGTGAACAAGATGCTGTGTTCTGAGAAAATACGGATGGAGGGGGAGTTCTGGAGTTGCCTGTGTGTCATGCCACTCTCTGTCCTCGAGCCAGCGCTGCTTCTAACTTCCCTGTAGTAGGCACAGAGCGATGAGGGGACTTGCTCAGAGCTACCCAGCGGTGCTGGGATGGCCCCCGGAGTCTGAGTCCGGAACCCGCTCCCTGTCATGGGAACACCATGATAAATTTCACCCTTATGTATGGATCCTTTGAGGTTCTTATAAACAGAGCCTCAGTGCCTCCGTTAACTTTGCTGGGTGTATGGACAAGTGTGTCTGCAGGGACAATTCCTGGAGGGGAATGACCCGGGCAATCTCGCCTGCCCGAGGTCACAGCGGGCAAGTGGGGCTGCTACCTGTGAGTCGGGTGGCCTCTCTCCAGAGCAAGGGCTCTGCACCCCACCCTCCACTTTACTGAGTCTTTCGTTTTTTCAGCTGGAACGGATCACAAATTTCAGATGAGGAGACTGTTTCGAATTCGCTTTTGGTTAATATTTACCTCTGTTTTGTTTTGTTTTTGTTTTTATACTGGGGATTGAAGCCAGGGGCATTCTACCTTCGAGCTACACCCCCAGCCCTATTTTATTTTTATTTAGAAACAGGGTCTCGCTAGGTTGATGAGAGTCTCACTACTTGTTCAGGCTGTCCTTCTGTGATCCTCCTGTCTCAGCCTCCCAAGTGCTGGTATTACAGGTGTGTGCCACTGCACCCAGGTTCCCATCTTTAATTTAGCAGTTTAACCACATGTAGGGACCTCAACACACATGTTCTATGAACTGACTTAAAGCCAATCCATGGGCCTCCTGGGGACCCTGGGGTTGGTGGACCAGAGCAGGCAGCTTCATATCCAGTCTCCACGAGTTCAGTGGCTAGAACCAGGCACGGTGCATAGCGGCCTTTAATATCTGTGGATAATCCAGGCCACGTCTCCTGGAGAGTCTTTCAGAAGTCAGGTAACTTCTTCAGGTCACTCAGAGAGAAGGTGACAGGGCAAGAAATTCTCAGTCCCGGGTCTTCTGGCTTCAAATCCGATGCAAACCAAACAGAAGAAGAGGAGGAGGGACACGGTCCCAGAAGCTGGACCTGTGGGCTCAATCCTGGGAAACTAGGAAGTAGGAAAAAGAAAACGCGGATTATCCGGTGGGACCAAGCTTGCCGTGTCCCCGCGGAGATGGGGACACAGTCCTCTGCTCATACCAGGGCCTGATGTCTTCACAGTCCCTTTCAAGTGAGTCCGGGAGGCAGCCGATGGGGTGTGGGTGGGTTGGCAGGAATGTGGTCCTGCTCTGGAAACCTTCAAGAGGAATAACCAGAAAATAATGATGAACTGCCGATGATCCGGTGAAAAGCCGGGCGTGACCCAGTGTGTGGAGTGACTACGGTTATGTTCCTTGCGGTCTTTCTGTCTCATCACACAGAAAGATGTAGGACAAAAAAGACTGGGAGGAAGTAGCTACCCCCAAAGTCTCTGGCCTTACCTATGTGGTGCTTAGCAGCATCTTGGTGACGCAGGACGGCTTCTTGGTGACAGTAACAATAATGATAGGAAGTTTGCATTGTCCCACATGGTCTCCCCATTGTAAGGACATCACTCCATAATATCCTAACTCGGTTGGCAATGCTGACTTTGTGATAGAATACAACAGAAAATCGGAATTTGCTTTATCGACATTCAGTGGACAAACTTTTATGAAATTAAAAGTTCTTTCTTATCAGATGCAGTGGCCTGTAATCTTGGCTACTCGGGAGGCTGAGGCATTCAAGGCCAGTCTGGGCAACTTAGTGAGACCCTGTCTCAAAAAATAAAAAGGGCTGGGTGTGGTGGCACATGCCTGTAATCCCAGTACTTAGGAGGCTGAGACAGGATGATTGCAAATTTGAGGCCAGCCTCAGCAACTTAGTGAGACCCTGTTTCCAAATAAAAAAAATAAAATAGGGCTGGGGGGTATAACTTGGAGGTAGAATGCCCCTAGGTTCAATCCCCAGTACCACAAAAAATAAATAAAAATAATAAAAATAAAAAGGGCTGGGGATGTAGCTCAGTGGTGGAGCGTCGCTGGTTTCATCCCTGTACGGGACTGGGGGGAGTTCTTTCTTCAAATACTGCACTAAAAAAGATAGTGTGCACTTTTCTGTTGTCTCTTGGGTGGAGCCCAAGCCCAGGGAACCACCGACAGCCTTGGTGTCCTGGCCATGTGGAGGCAGGCTGTCCTCCTGCTGACGGTTGTCCGGTCTGCTGGATGGAAACGTGGCTCAGTAATGTCACTGCAAGGCCAGTAAGCGTCCCCTCTCAGTGTGAACATCCTCACATCATAGATGTAGAAATGTCCTCAAAAAGAAAAGTAATTCAGCTTCCTGAACACAGATGGAGCAGCTTTAAGTTTTTAAATGAAGCACAAGCTCTCCTACCCTCCGTGACAGAAGATCCAAGTGTTCTGAGCGAAATGTGCCATTTGTGCAAAAGCGTGTGTGGTGACAGTCTGCTGCCTTTGCCTGGGATGATGAAGACCGTCTCCAGAAATAAGAACTCCGTCAACTTTCCGAGTCCAAAGATTACATGGAGTTGAAGTCGAAGCTGGTGTCTTTGTTCTGGGTCTGCCTGCTTGCCTGGCCATCACCCGGTCACAAGGCGCTTGGAACCATGAGGGGCGTCAGCAGATCTTGACAGTGTGTGGTCCAGCTGGGAGCCAAGCTAGGACGGTGTATGTCCAGGCACGTGCCGCCTTATCTCCTGATCTGCAGGCGAGAACATCAGGCAATTTCAACCAAGGATGTTTGGCTAAAACAATATGTAACCCAAGGACAACTTACAAACATTTGGTGCGCAGGTCCCAGGACACCACGGAGGATGCACAGGGGGTGAGAGGAAGTCCCTGCATTTGCAGATCTTGGGCATCTCCTGAGCTGGACAGACGCTGGGCCGCTCTGGAGAGGTACCCAGGAGCCACCAGCCTCTTCTCTACTGCAGTCCCGGGCCACAGGGATCCGGGTCCAGCCTGTGGTGGTGGGCCATCCTGCATCCCGTGCCCACTGACCATCTAGTATGCCCAGCCTCCATAGGTCGCTATGCTTTCCCATTTCCTCAGACCACACATCCCGAAGGGCTCAGGCCTGGAAACTGACAGAGGGAGAGGAAGCTGAGCGATGGGAGATCTCACTGGGCTCAGTGGCTTTGGGAAACAGCCTTACTCAGCAGGCCAGCTTTGGCCTTGGGGGCAAAGCTTGGTTCAGGCCTGAGTCCACCGCTTCTCCTCTGCTTATTAACTGGGCCAGTTGGGCAAGCCACTTAATCCCCTCGGACTCTGCCGTGCTGAGGTACTAAACAGGAACGGCTGCCTCTGGAAGTCGGCCGGAGGTCTCAGTGAAAGGACGTGTGTAAATCACTCGGCTCTTCTGGTCTAGAACACATCTGTCCAGTGATCAGAATTGTTTACGACGTTTGAGAAGTTCAGTGGCGAGCTGTCGTGGTCCACGTGACCAGCTCTGCTGGGAGACGTCCACGCTGCAACACCCTGTGTTTCAGCTACCCTTACCCCTGTCGGCTTTGGGCACCTGTGAGTGTATCTGCGGGGGAAATTCCTAAAAGTGGAGCGGGTGTAAACCCTGCAAGAAGTTGTTTTCAATGACACTAGAACAAGTTTTTAAAACTGTTTGCGAGCAAGCGCCCACACAGGCAAGTTTGCTGTCTGCCAAGGAACTGACCGGACGGGTTTGTACACCCTGAGTGTCAGGCTCAGCGGCTCCAGGGCCCAAGTGAGACTGTCTGTCAGGCCGCTGAGGCCCGCGCTCTGCCAGCATCCAGGGCTGCAGTGTGCAGCGTGTGAAACAGCCCAATCTCCCGGGAGTGGAGCTGGCTTAATCCCTGCTGAGAGATGGATTACTCCAGACAATCGTATCAGGCAGCTAGCCTGGCGTGAAATCCGTCCGGGGCTAGTTCTTATCTTGTCAGAACATAGAAGACATCTTTTTAAATTGTAGACAGTGCTTGGGTCATCTGGCAGGACCCCCCACCCCCAGCCCAAATGCAGCTCAATCTTGAAATAATACCTCCTAGCCTTTCGGGCCTTGGTTCTGTGGGGAATTCAACCCAAGTTCCAGCCAGAGACCTGGGACACCGGAGATAGTGTGTCTCTCTGGCATCTCCCGACTCTGGGTGAATGTCTAGTCCTTCACCTGGTGGCTAGAGACCAGAATCAACACAAATTACAGGAGTGCGCCACCAAACCCAACTCAGGCAGCCATTTAAAAGAAAGCTAGGAATGTAGCTTAGTGGTAGAGTGTTTGCCTAGCAAGTGTGAGGCCCTGGGTTCAATCCCCCCATACTGCAAAAAAAAGAAAGAAAAAGGAAGCCGGGCGTGGTGGTGCACACTTGTAATCCTAGTACTTAGGAGGCTGAGACAGGAGGATCAGGGTTCATGGCTAGCCTCAGCTACTTAATGAGGCCCTCTGCAACTTATTGAGACCCTGTTTCAAAATAAAGAATAAAAAATAGGGCTGGGGGTGTAGCTTGGAGGTAGAATGCCCTTGGGTTCAATCCCCAGTGCTGCAAAAAAAAAAAGAAAAGAAAAAGGAAATGTTAAGTGTGAAAATATTTCTAATTTTATCTACACTAGGTAACTTTCTAAGGTTACTAAAGCTCCCGATTAGCAGATAGGATTCATTTTAATCCCAGTACTTGGGAGGCTAAGACAGGAGGATCACAGTTTCAAGGCCAGCATCAGCAACTTAGAGAGACTCTCAGCAGTCTATTGATACCCTGTTTCAAAATAAAACATAAAAAGGTCTGGGGGGGTGTGGCTTGGAGGTAGAACATCACTGTGTTCAATCCCCAGTACAAAGAGAGAAAGAAAGGAGAGAGAGAGAGAGAGAGAGAGAGAGAGAGAAAGGAAAGAAAGAAAGAAGGAAGGAAGGGAGGGAGGGAGGAAGAAAAGAAAGAAAGAAAGGAAGGAAGGAAGGAAGGAAGGAAGGAAGGAAGGAAGGAAGGAAGTGCCGGGTGTGGTGGCGCACGCTTGTAATCCCAGTACTTGGGAGGCTGAGACTGGAGGATCCGGGTTCGTGGCCAGCCTCAGCTACTTAGTGAGGCCCTCCACAACTTGGTGAGACCCTTTTTCAAAATAAAGAATAAAAAAATAGAACTGGGGTGTAGCTCGGAGGAGAGTGCCCCTGGGTTCAATCCCCAGTACTGTAAAAAAAAAAAAAAGAAGAAGAAAATACGTGCTTCACCATGTCGCTGGTGTTGAGTAGCTCCACCCAAAATGAGTCTCTCTCACCGACCACCACCCCTCTCTAGCTGGGGATCAGGGCAACACTTGGGGCCACACGTCGCCCCATAGCCTGTGGCCTTGAGGGTGGACATCGTAGAGCGGGAGACGGTGCCTGGGTCTGCGTCTCAGCTGCGCATCTTCCTGGCTGTGCATTTGAACCACTTACCTAAAGAAATGTGGAGAGCGTGCCCAGCACAGGGCTATGCTGGGCAAATGGCTGCGAGGGAGGCCATCATTCCCAGACTCCGTCTCCCACCAGCCCCACCCTGCCTGCTGCTGCGGGCACTTCGCTGGGACACCCTGATTTTCATCTTTGTCTTGCTCAGCCCGCGGGTCAGGTGGGACGGCCAGCTTGGAGCTGTCTGGAATCAGCATCACCTTCTCCAAGACCCACTCGCCAGCCTCCCTCCCTGCTACCCTCCAGCATCTGGACGCTAATGTTTTACAGACACCTTAGTTGACGTCTCTATAGAGCTGTCCCCATGACGTAACACTATCATGGTAACGGGGCGCCGAGGCGCGGGCTCAGCGTCCCCAGCAGCACCTCGCCCATGCCCAGACTTCCCCAGTTCAGCAGGTCCCACAAAACCCCCCGCCTTCTCTCCTGGAACCCCAGCTAGCTCGGAGTTCTCTAGTAGCTTTGTGTTGCTGTGTGACAAATCGTCACAACCTTAGTGCCTTAAGATAACACCGGTTTATTAGCTCACGGTTCAGTAGGCCAAAGGCCAGGTGTGTGCCAGGTGGATGGCTCTCGGCTCAGAATTGCACAAGGCAGGACTCCAGATGTTGGCCAGGTTGTGTGCTCACCTGGAGCTGTGGTCTGCGAGGGACATCCCAGCAGGTTCAGAGTCCTTCCCACGCACAAGGGGAAGAGGTTCTGCCAGGGTGGGGTCACTGGGGGTCATCTTGGGTCTGCCCACCCCAGGGTGCAGTGGCTCGGGGCTTTGTCCCCTCCGCAGGGTGGTCAGGAGAGGGGCCCTCGCTAGCTAAGGGCCTGCCAGGGGCCTCACCCCACTCTGTGCTTTGCATAGATGCTCTCAGCCCTGCACGGTTGGCAATTTTAGCCAAACGTTACAGATGAGAGGACGGGGACTGAGAAAGGAGGACGGCTGGCCCAATGTGGCCCAGCAGGTGTGTGGGCCTGCAGGTGACCAGAGTGACAAGGCAGGGGCCAGGGAGTGCTATCACATCGGGCCGGGTAGTAGTCTTGATCCTTCCTCAGGAGCACATTCCCAACACTGCAGGCCGAGCTAAACCAGAAGGGACCACTGGGCCATGAGGCGTGGCCCTGCACCACCTACCCCCTCCCTGCCATAGACGCTGGATGCTAAGATAGAGCTCACCAGCCGGGCGTGGTGGCGCACGCTTGTAATCCCAGTACTTGGGAGGCGGAGACCGGAGGATCTGGGTTCGCGGCCAGCCTCAGCTACTTAGTGAGGCCCTCTGCAACTTCGTGAGAC
>PVJS01030127.1:0-24291 GCA_004027185.1 Glis glis | reverse complement strand
TAGACACTTCATGAAAGAAGAGATACAAATGGCCAATAGATACATGAAAAAATGTTCAACATCATTAGCAATCAGGGAGATGCAAATCAAAACTACTCTTAAGATTTCATCTGACCCCAATTAGAATGGCAAGCATTAAGAAGTCAAACAACAACAAATGTTGGCGAGGATGTGGGGAAATTGGGACTCTTCTACACTGTTGGTGGGATTGCAAACTAGTTCAACCACTGTGGAGATCAGTGTGGAGATTCTTCAGAAAACAGAATGGGAGCCGGGCGTGGTGGCGCATGCTTGTAATCCCAGTACTTTGGGAGGCGGAGACTGGAGGATCCCGGTTTGCAGCCAGCCTCAGCTCTCTCTCTCTCTCTCTTTCTCTCTCTACCTAGTGAGGCCCTCCGTAACTTCATGAGACCCAGTTTCAAATTAAGGTATAAAAAAATAGGGCCGGGGGTGTAGCTTGGAGATAGAAGGCACCTGGGTTCAATCCCCGGTACTGCAAAAAAAAAAAAAAGAAAACTGGGAATGGATCCACCATATGATCCAGCTATACCACTACTGGGTATAATACCAAAGGGATTGAAACAAGAAAACAACAGTAATATATGTATACCCATGTTCATAGCAGCACAATTCACAGTGGCCAAATTATGGAACCAACCTAGGTGTCCATCAACAGATGAATGGATTACAAAATTATGGGAAATACACACAATGGAATTCTACTCAGCAATAAAGAAGAACAAAATAACATCATTTACAAGAAAATGGAAGGACCTGGAGAACATAATGTTAAGTGAGATCAGCCAATCACAGAAAGAGAAGGGTCATATGTCTTCTCTAATATGTGCAAGCTAGGGAGCAATGAGGATACAAAAGGGCCTCCAGACAGCAAGTGGAGAAGTCTCAGTGAAGACAGGGAACTGATCTAAGGGAAGGGGAAGAGGAAGAATGAAGTTCATTAATGGAATTTCTACCATCAACCATATTTACATATGAGAATATACCAATGTCAATCTTAGTCCTCTGTGTTGGGGGAGGGAAGGGGGCCACCAAGTGCCGTGTGCATGTATGTTAATGTCAATTTGATTTCCATTGTGATGTGAGACTATAATGCACCAATAAAAAATACATTTAAAAAATTAAATGCTGGGGTGTAGCTTGCAGGTAGAATGGCCCTCGGTTCAATCCCTAGCATACACACACACACACACACACACACACACACACACACACACACAGACACACACAGAAAAAAAAAACAAGAAAGAAAGAACTTTAATATAAAAGCCTGCTGCTAAAGTTCCTCATACCTTTACTCCCCAACCAATTCTTACTTCCCATTCCCAAATTCCTGGGAATTCTGTAAGTCTTAAAGTTAACCAAAAAAGGTGTAATTACCCTGTGCATTGTTAATAAGGCAGATTCAATATCTTGAGAAACTTATAATTTAGGGGACTTTCAGTTTATCTATTGATCAGACAATGGAGACTCCAATCAACCTAATAATCCAGTAGATGACTAGACCACCATAAATCATCCTGTGATCAGCAAACTGAGGTCATCCTCATATACCTTCCCTTAACCACCCTTCACCATGTTTCCTTTAAAAGAAGAGCTATGAACCCCCACAATGCGTCTCTCTCTCTGGCGATGACCCACATTCTCCCTTGAATGTGTATCTCTTGCTTTCCTAAATAAATCACTATGTCTCTGACTGGCACATGCTGAAATTCTTTTCTGTCACATAAGCCTCAAGGACACAGCCAATCCTGAATTTCCCCTCTCTCTTCAACTGGGAACTCCTCTGGACCCCAGGAAATCAACCCTTCTCCTATGACATTCCCGCTTAGTTCCAACTCCTCTTTGACTCTCCCTTTAAAATCATCTCTTCTAGAAGGCCTCGCGTGTTATCCTCCCCAGACCATCTTGCTATATGTTTCCATAGTATTTATTATTTTACTACCATAGCATTTATCATACTGGCACTGTGTCATTACTTGTTTAATGTTTGTATTCTCCACTAATCTGTAGGCTCTATCTGGGCAGAAAACATCCCTGTGTAGTCCAGCACTCTAATCCCTATTCCTCTGTAGGTGTCCAAACAGTACCAGCAGAATCAATGGGTATTAGACTCCTCATTAGTAGCTGGTAAACTCCTGGAATATAGGAACCATGCTATTTCTGCCTTTTTATCCTTTTAGTTTCTAGGATGACTTGGATCATTAGAAGAGATTTTAAAAATGTCGGTTGAATGGCTAGCTATTGTCCCTAATCAAGGCATTCAGCTGCCCTAACTATGCAGAGAAAAGCATTTCCCAGCACAGCCTACCACTCCAATTCAGATATGAGTTGGAGGCATTTTTCTTCCTAATGCCTTGCAGTGCATCTGCGTGTCCTCTCTCCCATCCCCATCAGCTCTAAGCAACTCACAGTCCAAAAAGCCAGTGGCTGGGCGAGTGGTCCCTGGAGGCTGCCACACTTGGGTCTGGTGCACTTCCCTCTATGCCTGTATTTGATGTATATGTCCCTGCTCTAGGGCTGAGAAAATGTTGAGTGCAAGTTGGGGAACAACCCTGCTCCATCCAGAATGATTTAGCTGGTAGGAAGCCATGTAACTATATTCTATGAGTCCCTTTCATCTGCTGCTTAGTAACAGAAGAGCTCCAAGTCCAATTACAGCCATAGCCAGGAAGGGAAAGTCAAGCGCCACCTACTGGATGCAAGTCAAACTGCATCGTTTACCCGGGAAAATGCAAATACAACCTCTATGAAGGGCATGCCTTTCGAAAATCTTGTCAACCTTAGTGTGAACTTTTATTACAGAAAGAAACATACTATTTCATTTGAGGCTGGGTGCTCATGAGTGGATCAGCAGACCTGGAATCAATTACAAAGCCAGTGCTTAAAAACTGGGATTGTGGATACTTCTACACTTAATCCATGGCTTTGGAAAATTCCATATCCAGAAAGCAGGATTATTGGTAGTGGGGATGAAGAGGATTCATGACATAGTGGGGAAGTGGCATCTCTTTACTGATTCCATTCGCATATGCACCACTAGCCATTTGGAAATATGGATTCAGGCTAAGTTTGCACACTGGTTAACACCTTAGACTTTGGAATCAAGCAGATATGGATTTGCATGCTAGTTTTGGCACTTACTAGCTGGGTAATGATGGAAAAGTTGCATAACTTCTCTCAGCCTTACTTGTCCTCATCTGTAGAGTAGAATATTAATAAATACTAGTACTTACCTTATAGAATTTCATGAGGCATGAATGAAATAATGTATGCAAAGCACTTAGCTCACTTACCCACTCTAAGGTAATTTTGGAAATAGTTACCTCCATAAGAAAACATAGTAAAATGGTATTTTGATATGATTTTACCACCTAGTGACATAAAGATGCAAAAGACTTTGTAGACTAGCTGGGAAAACCAATGTATACACACCTAACTGGAGTACAATTTGATAGGCGTTCCAGTAGATCTAGGAGACACAGAGAAGGGAGAAGTAACATCTGTTTGGGTTGGAGGAAAAGAGGTAATAATTCGGTTGGGCCTTGAAGGATGAAGAGAACTACAACCAAGATGGACAAGAGGGAGGGAAGAGCAAGAAGAGTAAGAACCTGGAGGAATGTAAGTGAATGATGTGTGCATGTAAAACAGAGTTGTCTGATGCAGGGCAAGTGAGGACTGCAGGTAGGACGAAGCTCAGTGCGTTCAAGCCCTAAAGGAAGGCATAGTGGCTCAAACGTAGCTTGAAAGGGAGGAGTGGGGACAGATGCTCTGCAAGAAGGGGTTCTTGGATGTTCTCTGAGTGATAGGCATCAACTGTTCTTGTCTATCCAGCATCCATTTCTCTATCTTTTGACAACGGCAACCTGGTTTTCCTTCCGATACATGCAGACGTTTTTGTCCATGTGATTTGGATGGTGCTGATGAGCTAATTCATGTTCATTTCGTTTTCAAGGGTAAAGTCATATGATCCAGACCTGAAAAATGAGCATATTCCATCTGCCTGAACACAGTAATTAGTTCAAAGATTGGTGATATTACCTAAGTTAGTCTAGTCAGAGCTAAACCCTAGAGTTACTCAGAAAGATGCATTTGATTAGGATATGCATTTGATTAACTATTAGGATATGAGAACCTAAGCTTCCAGGGATGACCCCGTGTTCAGTAATGAGTCAACAGAGAACCAAGGAAGGTGAAGACACAGAAAGAGAGACTGTGTACTTTACACACAGACTGTGTGCTGACTGTGTACTTTGGACTCTTGGATCCAGCCATAACTATGGACTTTTTAATTCCCAGGCTTTCTAATAAATCTGTCTTTTGGTTTAGGCCACATTAGTTGGCTTACCATCACTTTTAGCCAGTAGATTCTTGACCAATAATTCTGCTTCAATTTTTTTTTTTTTTTGCAGTACCGGGAATTGAACCCAGGGGCGTTCTACCTTCGCGCTACACCCCCAGCCCTATTTTTTATACTTTATTTTGAAACCGGGTCTCATGAAGTTGCAGAGGGCCTCACTAAGTAGAGAGAAGGAGAGAGAGAGAGAGAGAGAGAGAGAGCTGAGGCTGGCCGCGAACCCGGATCCTCCGGTCTCCACCTCCCAAAGTACTGGGATTACAAGTGTGCGCCACCACGCCTGGCTGCTTCAATTTTTTTAAGAAAGCTCTTGAATTTTATAACTTCTGGGACTACCTCACTGTTATAGTTGACACATAACTACTAGAAATTATTAATACATTCCCCAGTAAAATCAGGGACTTCTCTATTTCCTCAATCAAGTCTTTCAAATGTAATCCTGCAGAGGGAGGAAACAATAGATTCCATAGGTAGGGGAGACAGTTATTGTAGCTATTTTGCATCCCTAAAGCTAATATTTAAATCAATAGTACATATCACTTTTAGACAGTTAAGATCTTAAAACTGTCTGTATATGTTTTAAAACCATTACAAGGCCTCTGCCTTTTGTTGGTCGTGTATTCACAGCTGAATGTACAGGAAGAGACAAAGAAAAATGAAAGAGCTCTTTACTACTGACAGCTTTGATTCCAGCCCCTGCAAAGCATTATATTTAGAAATCAGCAGGCCCTCTCATTGAGCCTGGCAGCCAGCCAGCTGCCAAGAAAGATCCAGCACTCTGGACAAGGCCACAAGCTCAGGTGCAGGCATGCTTCTTTCTGCAGCCCCAGCTGGAACCACACTGCTCAGCAAGGGACACATCTGTACAGGAGGCAGCGTCCTCAGGAAAGTCAAAATGTTCATGAAAGGAAGTACTCAGGGCATTAGAACTTGCATTTTCCCTATCATTATTATTATTCCTATTTAATCGCAATTGCAAAACTTCAACATTACTCCACCCAAAAAAAGAGACCTTGTTTTCTTGCTTGTTTTTTTTTTTCTTCCCTGACAGGGAGAGGGATCAACTCCAGGAGACCTCATCATGTACCATGAAGCCTGAAAACCATGCCACTCAAAAAAGAATAAAAGCAAAACACCCATCACGTGTGTTCCTCGAATGTGTGACAACACATACAATCCATCTGCCTTTTTGCATGTTTACTCTGTGTAGTGCAAGAGGTAGATTCCACAGCAGATAACAAATGCTCTTTTCTAGACTGACAAAATAGCACATATGTTGCCTACTATAGATTTAAATCTCCCCCAAAGACATTTTCTTTGTCTTAACAGAATATTATTATAACAGCAAAGCAGTTTTGTTGGCTGTTATTTCTTTTAAATCAAATGTGAGAAAAATATCACCATCTACAACTTCTCCCTAAACCCTGAAGGATATTTCAGGACTTGGGACAACCCCATGCAACGAACAGTATTCTTGATCAACAGCCAAATCAAGAATCATACAGTATCTAGGTCAAAGAGATTCTTTTTTTCTCTACAAGTCTGCAGAAACTGAAGAAGAAGTAAAATCCACCAGTGTGTGGGTGTGTTTGTGTGTCTATGACCCTCATGGTATTTGCTCTTATTACACCTATATTTTCTTTTCTTCATAGCACTTCTACAACTGTGATTAAAGAATATGTTATGAAATATTCTCATTTCCTCAGTGACTGTATCAGTGGATAAAACCTGGTAACTGGACCAAGTTTGATTTAGCCATTATTAGACCCACCCGTGTCCATCACAGAGCTGGGAACATGGAACACACTTGTTAAGCTAAATGAATGATGGACAGGGATGGGGAGGGAGAAAAACAGAGGGTAATCCCACTTCAAAACATGCTGAAGATATGATTAAAAAACCAAACATATGGCCGGGTGTGGTGGCGCACGCTTGTAATCCCAGTACTTTGGGAGGCGGAGATCGGAGGATCTGGGTTCGCGGCCAGCCTCATCTCGTTCTCTCTCTCTCTCTCTCTCTCTCTCTCTCTACCTAGTGAGGCCCTCCACAACTTCGTGAGACCCGGTTTCAAAATAAAGAATAAAAAATAGGGCCAGGGGTGTAGCGCGGAGGTAAAACGCCCCTGGGTTCAATCCCCGGTACCGCAAAACAACAACAACAACAACAACAACAAAAAAAAAACCAAACATATTAACATATACATAAAACATGATGTATTTCATAAAACCACCTGTATCCTGAGGGAAGATGAGTGGAGACTATGAGCCCATGGGAAAAAGGCCATGACTACAGGCCCAGCAAACACTGACTAAGCACCACCCTTTGACAAAGAAGACAGCTGGGTTCATAAGGATTTCAGTCCTTATCCAGGAAAACTAGTTACAGCACACATGAAAGATGAAAGAGTTGGATAAAAAAGCTCAAAGTACATGTTCTGTTCAGTGATCCCTGAGCTGTCAGAAACGGGCACCCAACTGGGTACAGCAGGTCAACACTGGGTCCCTTCCAACTGCCTGACACTGAAATCTTTGGACCTCCTGCATCAGAGTCACTCTGGGGACTTATTAGAAAGTAGAATCCTGGACCTCACCTAAAGTCTATTGAGTGAAAATCCCTAGGGCTGGATACTAGAAGTTTTAGAAACTTCCTGGTTGACTCTTTTTTTTTTTTTTTTTGCGGTACCGGGGATTGAATGCAGGGGCGTTCTACCTCTGCGTTACACCCCCAGCCATATTTTTTATCCTTTATTTTGAAACCGGGTCTCACAAAGTTGCAGAGGGCCTCACTAAGTAGCTGAGGCTGGCCGTGAACCCAGATCCTCCGGTCTCAGCCTCCTAAGTACTGGGGTTACAAGCGTGCGCCACCACACCCGGCTCTGGTTGACTCTTTCATACTCCACAATTTGAGAGTCACTGCCAAAGTCTTCAAGGGTAACGTGCCATAATTTCATTGCCTGAGGAAAATAGCCCTTAAAACGCAACATTTTAACAAAATTTTATTAGAAAATGATTTTCTAATGTGCTACTAGCTTTAATCAACATGCAAAATATTTCCTCAACCCCTTTCGTGTGTTTAAAATGCGCACTGGCTTGTCTTGACATTCCCATTCTTTATAAAATTGTTCCCATCCCTGGGAAGACTGGAACTGGGGATGAAAGCAGGAAAATGTTGTAAAGAATGCAAGGAAGGTAGATGGGGGAATACATCATGAGAAACTGCTTTAAGAATATCAATTTTATACTAACCACTACAGGTACTCACTGAGGATTTTTAAATAGGGGCAATAGAAAGTCCACATTTCTTCCAGCATTCATGAGAGGTCCTTAGGGGAGCAGGAAATAGAATAGTGGAGGGAATGGGGGATGGGAAGGATAATTAGGAAGAGCAATTGGTAGGTCTCTGAAGGGCTGAAGGCAAGAGAAGATGGTGGCTTTGAATTAGTGTCTTGATAGAGGGTAGACATGAACACCTTTAAGAGAGCTGTAAGAGGCAGGATTCACAAAACTTGATGACCATTTGAATGCAGTAGAGGGAGAAGCAAGAATGACTTCTAGGTTTTTGACTTGGGCAACTGGATGATGGTCCCATTTACTTAGATAGGAAATCCTGGATAAAGACAACCAGGTTGGTTTGGTTAAGAAGAGATGGAGAGAAGTCATAAATTTAATTTTGGATATTAAAAGTTTGAAGTGGTGATAAAATATTCAAGTAGACAAATATGGTAAACAAGTACATACAGAGTTCAGGAAAGAGATTTGACTAGGATGAAAAACAAAACTGTCACAGTTCCCAGAAAATGAAGGATAATTAAAACTACAGGAGTGGGTGTAATTATATGGGGACAATGAAAAATTGGGATGAGAAGTGAGTCTAGTATAGCAGCCAAAAAAACTGCAACATTAAAGGATACGCAGATGAAGGGAAGTATACAAAAGGCCCTAAAGGAATCATTCAGAAAGGCAAAGGACAATCAGAATAGGTTAGCTTTCTGTCACTATGAAAAAAAAAAACCTGAGATAAACAACTTAGAAGGAAGAAAGATGTATTTTGGCCCATGGTTTCTGAGGTTTCAGTCCTGGGTCACTTGGCCCCATTGTTTTGGGCCTGTGGTGAGGCAGAACATCAGGGTAGGGAGTGTACAGAGGAGAGCGGCTCACCTCATGGCAGCCAGGAAGCAGAGAGAGAGAGGAGAGAGAAGAAGGGACCAGGACTCAGTAGACCCTTTGAGGGCACGCACCTGCACTTAATGACGTGACTTCCTCCAACTACGCCCCAGCTCCTAAAGGCTCTACCACCTCCCAATAGTGTCACCAGCTAAAGACCAAACCTTCAACTCATGAACCTTTTGGGGACATTTAAGATCCAAGCCATAACAGGGAACTAAGTGATTAAGGGGAGAGAATTGCTTTGGAAGGAAGGAGCAATCGATCTAGAGTGGTGAGGATGCTGTGAGGTCACGTCAAGGGTGGCTGCACTTACATGTCTATAAAGCATTCCCAAAGAAAGGAGAAGAGAAAGACTTTATGTCATAAAGGAATAGATTGCACAGGAGAAGCGGTGCTGATAGTGACAAAACATAGAACATAAATCAATTAAAAGATACAAAGAAGTTTTTTTTTCCTCAAAAGAGGTAGGGCTTGAGTTAATTCATGATTAATGATAACAGAAGGTAGATTTATGTTGGATACAAAGTTATAACATTTTGGAGACCAATCCCTTAATGACATTGGCATAGTTCAGTGCAATATCAATTTTTAATTATTTAAATCACTTAATCATTTAACCAATTTTTAATCACTGGTACACACTGGCTTTTGATTTGCATGTATGTGGGGGGGGGGTACTGGGGACAGAACCCAAGGACATTCTAACTCCAAGCTACACCATCAGCCTTTTTTTTTCCTTAATTTTTTGTTTTGAAACAAGGTCTCATTAAGTTGCTGAGAGTCTCGCTACAATGCTGAGACTGTCCTCAAACTTGCAATCCTCCTGTCTCGGCCTCCCAAGTACTGAGATTACAGGCATGCACCGCCCTGGCTGGCCTGATTATTTTTGAGGTAAATATTTCTTATTTTTAAGCTGCCCAAGATTCTTTCATTAACTTTTTTAACAACCTCTAGTTTACTTTAGGTAGATAGCTCTCCTGAATTTTACATCCATTTGAGTATGGTTAACCTGTCCCCTCTCCCTTTTCTCTCTTCTCTAGTTTCCATGGGTAAAACATGCTACCTTTACCTAAAACCCTTCTTGGGTTATCTTACATTAGACAATCAGAGCTCTCCAACTCTCTACCATCAGAACATTCTGCAATTAAAAACTATCATGTTAGGACTGGAACATCCATTGGAGGTAATTTATTCCCCCAAAGAGGTAAATTACCTGTCCTGAAGCTATACAACAGTGAAAACAGTCCAGGTAGCTCCAAGCCAGGACTCCCGTCACCTTGTCATAAGTGCTCTATTTCCTCATGACATGGTTTCAATGGTCTCCCAGAAGGTGGAACTTAGTCATAGTGACTGGTTCAGATTATGGGAACGTGGAACACTGGGAACCAATTTCAGGGTTTTGTTTCAGCTATTGAGAAAGCAGACTATTTTCCCCCATGGTATGTGAGCTGAGCTCACCATCTTACCTTTTAAAAGGGAAGCGTCTGTCTGAGGATGAGACTGATACCAGAGAAGCCAAAGGCAAGGGACAGAAAAAAAAAAATCAGCTCTTGGAGTCACTGTCTGAGCCACTTGTCAAACCATAACTCAAAGAACCCTACCATTGAAGGCATCACTTAAATGAACTCCTATTTTTTTATTTATTTATTGCGGTACCAGAGATGGAACCCAGGGGAATTCTACCTCCGAGCTCCACCCCCAGCCCTATTTTTTTATTCTTTATTTTGAAACAGGGTATCACTAAGTTGCAGAGGGCCTCACTAAGTAGCTGAGGCTGGCCGCAAACTGGAATCCTCTGGTCTCAGCCTCCCAAGTACTGGTATTACAAGCATGCACCACCACACCCGGCTATGAATTCCATTTTACATTAACAAGTTTACATTGTTTTCTGTCATTGACAATGGAAAGGGTGCTGGTTAATGCATCATTAATCCATCCACTGTCCTTTAACTGTAAAAGCCAGATGACCCTAAAGAAAGTGAAATGCACTGGTTGTAAGTCTGACGACTGTAGAAAATAATAAGCAATCCTTTATTGCACCACCACTTCCTGAGAAAGCTCTAACTTGAGCAACCTTATCACTCAACCTGCCTCCTCTTGTTGCTTCATTAGGAAATCTGGGTGAAGAGGCTGCAGGCCTTCTGATTCTTGAACAAAGTAGTCATCAGACCCTGGGACCCATGCTGGGAATAAGCTGGTCTAACTCCCCCAGAGTAATACCATGGAGCCCTCAAAATCAGTCTTCCATCTTCCCACTGATTAAGCCCAAAGAACATTTTTAGAAGAAAGAGTTGATTGCTCAATAAGCAAAGGCCTCTAAAGTTTTGACATGTTTTTCTCCCTACTAATTATAGATTTTAAATGTGAGACTCAACATTAAGTATCTCCTAGAAAATAATAAAGATAAAGAAGTGATTTGGGAGTTGGAAGGGCATAGGTCTAGAGGGCCAAAAACTCTACTTCTGATCTAAATTTTGTCACTCACTAGCTGTGATCTTTGCTATCTTTGGACAGCTGTTTCCTTTTCCATAGAATGAAAAGCTGGTGTCTTTGTTCTTTGGTGGCTGCTTGTCTAATAACAGTATGGCAGAATCATTGAAGAATGTATTTGGGGTCAGGATCCTCACCCTGTCATTCACTGTCAGTATTAGCTTGAATAAGGACTCTGATCTCTCAGATCACCTATTTCATGATCCAGAAATTGGGATAAACTAAGGCATTTACATTTTAGACATGTTTTAAGGAATAAATAAGATTATGCACATAGAGTTTAACCCACACTGTGAGTTAAACAAATTTCAGCAATGATTATCATCAACTTATCATTTTATAAAAGTTCCCAAAGATATAATGAAAGATAAGCTCTCTTTTTTTTTGCGGTACCAGGGATTGAACCCAGGGGCATTCTACCTCCGCGCTACACCCCCAACCCTATTTTTTATACTTTATTTTGAAACCGGGTCTCATGAAGTTGCGGAGGGCCTCACTAAGTAGCTGAGGCTGGCCGCAAACCCGGATCCTCCGGTCTCCGCCTCTCAAGTACTAGGATTACAAGCGTGCGCCACCACGCCTGGCTGAAAGATAAGCTCTTTTAAGGCCAGGAGTCTTATTGTTTGATATGCTCCATGTGCTACTTAATGACAAAGTGCCTAGGATGAGTACACATAGGAGACAGGGGTGGTGGTGATCATTTTTATACTTTCTCTTTTTCCCTCTTGAGCAAGTGAATTTATTTGATACAGTAACATATGTACACACACACACACACACACACACACACACACACACCATCACATTGGAATGAAAGAAGAGCTTTTTTCTGAGTAGGGCTCTTTCCACAAGGCATGTGTTATTAGAAAAAAAAATGGTGAATGTATTCTGATTGCCTCTATGCTACTCAGAATCTGACCCTCTGGTCCAAGAAGTTGCCACTGCATGGACCCTTTACTTAGTGGGAAGCCTGTGGGGAGGGCAGCCTACTTTCACATACCAGGCCTTTACTCTTGTAGGACCTTGGTCATAGAACCACAAGATTTGAATACCTAAGTAAAAGAAAAAAATTAATCTTAGCACACATTGCCTGAAAATACAGATTTCTACTCTGTATGACTTAGTGGTGTTGGATGAAAATAAAATATTTCCTTTACATATATTTTAGAAGAGACATAAGAGAGTCAAACTTACACATCTGAAAAAGGCTTCCATCTTTTTTATAGCATCATTTTTCAACACGCTTCTTGAAGGAATATACAGAAGAAGCAATTGCTTCAGAGAACAGTGAAATTACACTTAATATTGGATACCAGTGAGAGTACTTCTTTCCTCTGCAGCATTTCACTTCTAATCAGTCTTAAGCAAGAGTGAAGAGACATTCATCAGGAGCATAATTTGCTCTTCACACAAAAAAAGAAAAAAATCTAGAATAATTTACTACATTTACATCTCTAACCCAAACATGAAACAGGAGGGAAACCAATTTTCTTATCAGATGAGATGGTGATTCACAGGAGAAAAGAGAATAATTAAATTATCATCTCATAGGACATGAAAACATCCAAGAACAAACCATTGCATTTAAAAAAATATGGAAAGAAAAATAAGGAGGATGCAAATATCTTTGTTCTCAAAACCTACCTTTACTAGTGTGTCTTAAAAAAATAAGATGCTGCCGTCATCTCAGTCAAACATAATGAACATAGGAAGGGCGGTACCCTCAATTTGAGTTGTAATGTTCCCTCCTGCTGGCAATGTTCTGCATCCGACCCTCTTTTCACTGAACACTTTTAAAATTTAATTAATTCCTTTACACACAAAAGAAATAATGCTTGCAAAGCACAATTCAAAAAATGTTGAGCTTATGCGGAATCTTAGCATGGGGCTAACATTTTGCCCAAAGTTTCCTGAGTTCATCTTGAAAGTTTATTTCTCTGAAAAAGATTTTAGCCCCCTCAGGCTCATATGAAATGGAAAGTTCATGTTCTAATTCATTAGTTCTGGACATTCTAATCTAATTTAAGGCATGAGTGCTTTTCTCAGATACCTTTTTTCGGGGGGTGGGAGAGCACATCACCTATATCTCGGGAATCCCTAGTTAGAGATAGATTATATTTGAAGTCCCCATATCAACCCTTTGTCTCTTAGCTTATCTCTCCCTATAGGAGAGCTATTTTAATATTTATTTATTTTTTATTTTATTTTATTTATTTGTTTTTTGCGGTACTGGGGATTGAACGCAGGGGCGTTCTACCTCCGCGCTATGCCCCCGGCCCTATTTTTTTATGCTTTATTTTTGAAACCGGGTCTCATGAAGTTGCGGAGGGCCTCACTAGGTAGAGAGAGGGAGAGAGAGAGAGAGAGAGAGAGAGAGAGAGAGGGGAGAGAGAGAGAGAGAGAGAGATCGTGCGCGTGCGCATGTGCGCTGAGGTTGGCCGCAAACCCGGATCCTCCAGTCTCCACCTCCCAAAATACTGGGATTACAAGCGTGCGCCACCACGACCGGCTTAATATTTAAATAGTTATTGGCTGGTTCCAAATACATTTCAGCTACATTATAGGTTATGTGTTTTTTGTGAGTTTTGAAAACCTATTATTTTTAATAATAAGCTTTTGGGGGATATAAAATGGAGCCACTGCATTAGAAAACAACCTGGCAATCTCTCAAATGATTAAACTTGAAGTTACCATATCACCCAGCAATGCCAGTCCTGGATACAAACTCAAGAGAAATGGAAACACAAAAACGCATATGTAATGTTTAGAGCAGCATTATTTATAATAGACAGAGGTAGAATCAACCCAAATATCTTTCAAAGAAGGAATGAATAAATACAATGTGGATATCTATATCATGTACTATTGTTTGGCAATGAAAAGGAATGAGGTACTGATATATACTATAACTTGAATAAACCCTCAAAACATTATGTCAGGGGAATGAAACCAGTCGCCATAGTTCATACTGTATGATTCTATACATATGAAAGTCCACAATAGAGAAATCTATGAAGACAGAAAGATTAGTGAGAAGAGGAGAGGAGGTAAAACTAGGGGAGGATAGCTTAAGTATAGAGTTTCCTTTTGAGAGGATGTAAATATTCTACAATTGTGGTAATGGTTGCATATATCTATGAATATACTAAAAACCATTGATTTGTATATTTTATTTATTTATTTATTTATTTATTTTTGCAGTGCCGGGGATTGAACCCAGGGGCGTTCTACCTCCGCGCTACATCCCCGGCCCTATTTTTTATACTTTATTTTGAAACTGGGTCTCATGAAGGTGCGGAGGGCCTCACTAAGTAGAGAGAGAGAGAGACAGGGAGAGAGAGAGAGAAAAAGAGAGAGAGAGTTGAGGCTGGCCGTGAACCCGGATCCTCCGGTCTCCGCCTCCCAAAGTACTGGGATTACAAGTGTGCGCCACCACGCCTGGCCCCTGGAATTCTTTCTTGATGGTAGTTCTTACAGGTGCCATTTAAATAGGGAGGAAGTTAAAAGCCAAGAAATCTTAGTTCTATACTATAGGAAATAGGACTAAGTTAAGACAAGGACTGATACCTAAAGAGATACCTGAAGAAGACTGATACCTAAAGTCTCCTCTCCACACACTTGAAGGGAAAGAAGCGAAGAGAGGAAGGTTATAAAACTCTGTAGGTAGTTCTCCCTCTCCCCGTATTGATCTGGTGTTAAAATGGATGTGTGCACATTTTTCATGACCTAAGACCATTTTACATCTTCACTTAACATATAACATCAGAAACCCTGACATATATCAAAATGTATAATTACAATTTACAATGCACCAATAAATGAACATAAAAAGTTAAAAAAAAGAAAGCAATATGACCAACAGGGGACAAAGGCTCCTAAATGTATTAATGTCAAATAATTATATATAACAGCTTACATTAATTGATCTGAAAGCCCAGCCTGCCAGTCCTTATGCTGAACACTTAATATCAACTATTTGTATCATATCCCAATAATAACCATGAAGTAGATACAACTGTTTCTTCTGCTTTTCAGATGAGAAAATTGAGTCTTTCCCAGCTCTTAAAAAGCAGAAGCTTGAGCTTAAACTCAGATTTGCCTGCTTTTAAAGCACATGCTCTTGAAATATCATTACTTTATACTGCTTCTTTAAGTTCCCTGAGTAACATGAATCTCCGTTTAACTGTCAATTTAATCTATATTAACTATTAGAATTAATAAGTAAATTTTAGCAAGATCCTGAATACAAAAGTAATTTTAGATTCCAGATACTAGCAAACACCAAAACTTAAAGTTATGCATTATTTATAATGCCATCAAAACAAAAATGAATGTGTTTAATAAAAATATGTCAGCCGGGCGTGGTGGTGCACGCTTGTAATCCCAGTACTTTGGGAGGCGGAGACCGGAGGATCCGGGTTCGCAGCCAGCCTCAGCTCTCTCGCTCTCTCTCTCTCCCTGTCTCTCTCTCTCTTTCCTTAGTGAGGCCTTCCGCAACTTCGTGAGACCCGGTTTCAAAATAAAGTATAAAAAATAAGGCTGGGGGCGTAGCGTGGAGGTAGAACGCCCCTGTGTTCAATCTCCGGTACCACAAAAAAAAAAAAAATATGTCAAAGACTCCTATATTCATTTTTTTTAAAAATTGAGAGTTTAAAATATCCAACCAAATGGAGTGATGTACCATGTTTCTGGCTTAGAAGATCCATTATTTAAATGTCAGTTGCTCTCAAATTTATATATTCACTGCAATCTCAAACAGACCCCAGGTTGTTGTGGTTGTTTTAATGCAAATTGACAACCTGATTTTAGCATTTGTGGGGAGAGGAAAAAGTCAAGAAAATCACAATAATCAACAAAACTATGTGATTTATTTTACCAGAAATCAAGTGTATAGTAAAGCTACAGCGATTAATACAGTGTAGCATTGGCACAGAGAGACTCACAGGACAAGAATATGAATCTAGGGATAGATTTTTAGGTATATATAACTTGATTTGTGATGGAAGTGAAACTTTAGTGTACTAGAAGGAAGAAAGGTCTTTTCAAATAATGGGTCAATTGTATATAGACAAGGAAAAATAAATATGACTCTTCTCATAGATTATACAGTCCATAGAAATCAACTATGGGCAAATCAAAAAAGGTTTAAAATATCATTATAATCTTGGGCAATATTTTCAGCATGAAAAATATCATTATAATCTTGGGCAAGGCAAAAAAATTAAACTGGACATAATCATTACTAATTCTAAAGGAAAATTTTTAAATTAAATTCTACTAAATTAAGAACTTCTGTTTACTAAAAGACACCATTAAAATGCAAAAAGGCAAGTGACAGAGTGAGATAAGATATTTGCAATGCATTTTTTCCAACAAAGGAGGGCATATAAAGATCCCTACAATTCAACAAAGAAAATATAGCTAATCTAATGGGGGGAAATTGGCAAAAGATACACATAGTCACTTCCTGAAAAAGGCCTGTAAGAGACCAATAAACATATGAAAAAGTGCTCACTCAACTGTCTTAGTTGTCAGAAAAAAATGGAAATTGACATTAGAAACTACTACTACTACACACTTAATAGCTAAGATGAAAAGACGAGTATATAGATGGTACGATTATGGAGCAACTCGTCTACATCCCATCAGCAGAATATGAAATTTCTACCTGCTCCATATATGTTGTAACACTTGTCTTTAGAAAAAAATGTTTAGTGGTCAGTAGATACCAAAGCTGAACCCTATGACTATCAATTCTGCTTCACTAATACCCCTAACAGAAACTTGTATATATGTCTGCAGAAAGATATTGCAATGTGCAACACCTTGAATGAATTTCATAAACATAAAAATGAGAGAAAGATGTTAAATACAGAGAGCACACAGTATATGACTCTCTTTGTATAAACTCCCAAATTGATAAAACTAATCTCTAATGTTAGAAGTTAGGATAGTAGGTGGAGGTTAGTGACTGCTTGGGGACTGAGAGGAACTTTTGGGTCTTAGTAATGTTTTTCTTCTTTTTTAATCTAGAGGCTAGTTATATGGATTTCCGCTTTATAAAAATTTGTTAAAGTGCATACACTCATTATCTGTGTCATTTTGAATATATTTGCCATAGTTCAATAAATAGGTAATAAAAAAGTAATGTATGACCCTTATGGATAAATTCCTGTTTGCCTCAGAAAGATTAAGACTCTCGAGGGTCAGATACTTCATATAACATTGCATCTCCGTCTAGGGTCTTACACCTGCCAAATACATAGATTAGCCAGTGAATTCATTAGTTACTTGTAATGAAAAGGAATGTAGTTTGCTGTATGCCTTTTAGTGAAGCATAACTTCATTAGTTTCAATTCACTGTACCAAGTGTGTGGGGACAGTGATTATTTGCCATGGCTAGGATCAAAACAGACAAAACTTGTTCTCTACCTTAGCAAGACACAGTTGTATAATCTCCCTTTCTTATCAGCCTATCTTTTGAACAATCTGAATATCACCCTCACTGACTCTCAGGCTACTGCAGAATTCTTCCTATCAAGAAAAAAGAGAGAGAGAGATGATAGATTGATAAATGGATAGAAAGCACTTAGACATATGTGAAAGATTGCCTGGTTTTTCTTTCCTCTGGACATCCATTTTCAAGATGGGATTGACTGAAAAGCAAAAAGGAAGATAATTTATCCAGGGCCATGAAGCAAATTAGTAACAAAACTCAGATTAAAACCCACTTCTTGAGATTGCTATTCTATACCCTCCTGCATGACACTGGGCTTCTCCAAGATCTTGTTAACCACTGTTATTTAAATTCTGTGATTTGCTGTGCATTCCTTATTAAAGTGTTACTTCTTTGCCCACAACCCTGTGATTATCTTCAGAATGAAGATCACACTTGATCGGACTCAGGGCTGGACCCACAGAAGGTTACTTGCTAGATGATGCAATCAGACCAAATCAATTATTCCACATGTCACCCAGAATGCGTGTTCTCAGACCATGTAAGGAAGAAATAATGGCAGCATGGAAAAAATAAGATGGTCCTTGGGAGGAAGATCTATGCCAACACAGGCAATTGTAGTCAGGTTAATGAACCTTAAATCCCCCAGAGCTCACTTAATCCCTCAATGAATGTTGTCTACTTGCCATGGATAAAGAACTCAAAGCTGAAGGACTTGACCAGGGGCACTTTTGTTGGCTCCCCCTTCAGTGCTTCATTTACTTGGAGCTGAACATCAAAGGAGACAAGTGATATTTCCGTATTATTCAAACTCAGGTTTGTTTGCCATCAAATTTCTACTTTTCCCCTTAAATGGGTGTATTTTATCTTTTGGCTCATTATTTATTATCATTTCATTTATTTAGAAATGGAAACTTCAGGCAGTTTGATGAAGAGATTAAATAACTGGACTTTCTAGAGCTAAAAATAAATCAGCAAATCTAGGTATAGGTCACATTAGTTTTCAAAATATTTAGGGTTTGATGAAATCTCTAGACACATTATTGCCAAATACTCTTCCCCTTCTTTACAGATTTTAAACACATGTATATTTAAAGGAAAATTCAATACAGAGTTCTGAGAATCACTGCTAAAGATACATGGGCATTCCAAAGAGTTTTTTCTTTAAAAACAAAAATAAATTCTTCCTCAAATGAAATTAAATGGGGAGAAGAAACTCTGACCCTAAAAAATGCAATAATTTCATCTTCATGCCCTAATGAACCCCTCAAAAGCTACAGATAACAATTCAAATACCTTCAACTTTTCCCAAGAAAAGTTTCTCAAGAAACTAACATCTGTTGATCACTTAACAAGATGCTGTGTATTTTATGTTTGGTGCTTATTTTCTTTTGAGGACAGCTCTGAGATGATGGAATTATTATTTGCTGAGAGGTTGAGTCACTTGCTCGATATTTCAAAAGAAGAAAATGGTAGAGGTGGGATTTCACACCAGTCTACTTGATTCTACAGACTGAGAGCTTTCAGTGGAATTGCTATTGAGTGCTTTTTCAGCTGGTTTGAGGTAGGAGCAACAAAATATAGAGTATGAAAATATGAACTCTCATTATTTTATCTTAGGCTCTGTGGAAGAAAAATACAGAATTAAAAAAAAGCAAAAGAAAAGGAAATAAAACATCAGTAAATAGAGCCCCCAAAGACATTTTTATGTCATGAAAGGTCTTAGCCTTCTGTAAACCTAGCCTGGATCACCTAATGGTATCTGTAAAGCACTTGCTGGGAGCTAACTATTAAATGGCAAAGTTAAGTAAATGAACAGAAATTACCACCACCGTGAGTACTACCTTTTATCAGATAGGAACGCATCTCTTCCAGCACCTAATGGAGAAAGGATCCCGGAAGGTGGGAGAAATTCTCATGGATTAAAATGATTTTCAAAAAATGATGGCCATAGACCAAAGACAATGTGTGAGAGAAGGTGGAGTTCTACTGAGTCATATAGCTTCAACTCAAGTCAAATCAACACTCATTTGTTGACAATCACAGAGGCATTTGAAAAACCCATCCACAAAAATGTGATGGGCAATTCATTCAGATCTGAACAACTACCAAGAAAGACACCAATGGCTAGCATCATACCATTTTTAAGGAGATTAAAGTATGTATGCATAGCTCAAGGGTCACGAGACAGGACAGAGGCAGGAGTTATCACCACCTCCACTTCTGAGATACAAAAACTGAGTCTCCATGAAAGCAAAGGTCCACCCAGGGTCATGTGACCCATTAGAAAATAGTGCTATCCAGCTGGGCGTGGTGGTGCATACCTGTAATCCTAGTCCTTGGGAGCCTGAGACAGGAGGATCACAGGTTTGGGTTCAGCCTTAGCAACTTAGTGAGGCCCTCCAAAATTCAGTGAGACGCTGTTCCAAAATAAAAAATGAAAAATGGGACTGGGGATGTAGCTCAGAGGCAGAATGCCCCTGGGTTATCCAGTAGTGTGCACGCACACACACACACACACACACACACACACACACACACACAGTGCTATGTTCTAGTCTCTCACCTCCCATTCCAAAACTTCTTCTCAGTTGGGCAGATTACACAAAGGACACAAATATAGCCAGATCTGAGAATACAATAGATGATTTATTGTGCTAGATAATATTCATTATTAGGTTTTGGTAACATGGATACACTGAGCATTGTAAGGCTAAGGAGCCAACCTATTATCTCCCAGTTTAAATAGAACCAATGAATGGCAACATCTCAACTACCATTCTTCCTCCAGGGAGCTACAGTGGGAAAAGAGAATGCTGCCATCCTGAAAAGGATTGTCCAATGATCAGAAGAATATTCCAGAGAAATGTGATGACCACTCAGGGTTCTCCCTCCTGCATGATTAAATGTCAAGATCTCTAATTGGTCAAGAAATTTCCAGGAAGCAAGTGCTGCTCTAGGCAAACCAGCAGAAAAGATGTCCATTTCTATGATGCTCTTTGGGGGCATTGGGAAAAAAAGTTCTCCATTCTGAGATTCTAAATTCAGATATGGGAGGTCTATGGGATGATCAGAAAAATTTCTCTTCATTAAAAGAGTGAATCTGGCCAGGCATGGTGGTGTATGCCTGTAATCCCAGCATTTAGTGATCAAATCATGGTAATTAGCATTTCTATATTCTTATCATTTCTTTATGTTTGGACACTTCAAGCTCTTCTTTTCCAGTTCTTCATAAAATAGGTAATAGGTTATTGTGAATTATTGTCACCTCACTATGCTGTGGAACTTAGATCTTACTCCCATCAGTGTTTTGGTACATGTTATCCAATCTCCCTCTGCACCCTCTCCCATCCTTCTCAACTTCTAGTAATAATTATTCTACATTCACAGAAAGTTTTGTTTTAATTTCTGCACATAAGGGAATGTGTAGTACTCATATTTTTGTGTCTGGTTTATTTCACTTAACATAATTTCCTCTGCTCAGTCCATTTTGCTGCAAAATATAGGATTTCGATCTTTGTTACAGCTGAATAATATTCCACTGTGCATATGTATATACACATGACATTTTTGTTATCCGTTCACCCAATTTATGGGCACCTATGTTGATTTCAAATCCTGGCTACTGTAAATAGTGCTACAACAAACATGAGGTGCAGTTAGTCTTCTATATGCTGATTTCATTTGCTTTAGAGATACCCAGAAGTGGGAGAGCTGGATCACATGTTAGATCTACTTTTAGTTTTTTGAGGAACCTGCATACTGTAATCCATAATAACTGTCCTCATATACATTCCCAGCAATAGTGTATAACAGTTTCCTTTCATCGCATTCTCACCAGCATTGGTTATTGTCTTTTTGAGAATAGTCATTCTAATAGAAGTGAGATGGTAGGTATCTCATTGTGGTTTTGATTTCCTAATGGATAATATTACTTAGCATTTTTCATATGTATGTTGGCCATTTCCTTCCTTCCTTCCTTCCTTCCTTCCTTCCTTCCTTCCCTCCTTTTCTTTTTCTTTTCTTTCCTTTTTTTCTTTTCTTTTCTTTTCATTCTTTTCATTCTTTTCTCTTTTCATACTAGGAATTGAACTCAAGACATTCTACCTCTGAGCTATACCCCTAGCCCTTTTTAAGTGTTTTTCCCTTGAAACAGGGTCTCACTAAGTTGCCTAGGGTCTTACTAAGTTGCTGAGGCTGGCCTCAAACCTATGACCCTCCTGTCTCTGCCTCCCAAGTGTAAGGATAACAGGTGTATGTCACCACTCCATGTTCCCCATTTGTATTTCTTCTTTTGAGAAGTATACATTCAGATCATTTGTTTATTTTTTAATTTTGTGAGTTTTGTTGTTGTTGGGTTATAAGAGTTCAGTATATATTCTGGACATTAATCCTTGGTTAGCTGCATAGTTTGCAAATATTTTCTTCCTTTCTCTAGGATGTCTCTTTATTCTGTTGATTATTTCCTTTGATGTTCAAAAGCTTTTTAGTTTGATGGAATCCAACTTGTCTGTTTTTGCTTTCGTTGCCTATGCTTTTGGGACCTAATTCCAAAAAAGAATTCCCTATACTAATATCCTGAAGTGTTTCCTCTTTACTTTCTTTGAGTGATTTTATAGTTTCAGGTTTTACTTTCAGTTCTTTGATCCATTTTTTGTTGGCTTTTGTATAGGGTGAGAGCTAGAGATCAAGTTTAAATCGTCTCCATGAGGATATCCTGTTTTCCTAGTAGGATTTATTAAAGAAGCTGTCCTTTCTCCAATGTATGTTTTTGGTGCCTTTGTCAACAATCAGATGGCTATAAACACATGGGTTTATGTTTGGTATCTCTATTCTATTCTATTGGTTTATGTGTGTATTTTTATGGCAGTATCATGCTGTTTTGGCTACTATATCTCTGAAGTATGTCTTGAAATCAGGTATTGTGATGCCTCTAACTTCGTTCTCTTTGTTCAAGATTGCTTTGGCTATTTGGGGTCTTTTGTAAATCCATATGAATTATAAGATTGCTTTTCTTAGTTCTGTGAAGAATGCCATTAGTATTTGATGGGTACTGAATTGAATTTGTAAATCACTTTGGGTATTATGAACATTTTGACAATATTCATTTTTCCAATCCATGAATATTGAAATTCTTTTTTCTTTTCTTTTCTTTTCTTTTCTTTTCTTCTCATTTTTTGGTTTCTTTTTTATTTTTGTTTCTTTCATCAGTGTTTTGTAATTCTCATCATAGAGGTCTTTCAGTTCCCTAGTTAAATTTATTCTGAGGTATTTATGAATTGGTTTGATTTCATAATTTCTTTCTCAGCAAGCTCATTACTAGTATATTAAAATGATACTGATTTTGTATGTTTACTTTACATCATGCAACTTTACTGAGTTTGTTTGTCAGTTCTAGTATTCTTTTGGTAGAGTCTTTAGATTTCTCTACATATAGAATAATATTATCTGAAAAGAGTGATGATTTGACTTCCTATCTGTATGCCTTTATTTCTTATTGCCTAATTACTCTAAAATTTCCAATACTATATTGAATAAGAGTAGTGAGATTGTCTTGTTCCAGATCCTAGAAGAAATGCTTTCAGCTTTTCCATATTCAGTATGATATTAGCTATGGATTTGTCATAGATAATTTTTATTATGCTGAAATACACTTCTTCTATACCTAATTTACACAGGGCTTTTTATCATGAAGGGATACTGGATTTTGTTGAATGATTTATCTGCATCTATTGAGGTGATCATATGACTTTTAGTCTTCATTTTGTTGATATGATGTAGTATGTTTATTGATTTGTATTTGTTGAACCATCCTTGCTGGTATGAATGCTACTTGATCATGGTGAGTGGTCTTTTTGATGTGTTGTTGGATTCCACTTTCTAATATTTTGTTAAAAATTTTTAGCCGGGCGTGGTGGCGCACGCTTGTAATCCCAGTACTTTGGGAGGTGGAGACCGGAGGATCCGGGTTCGTGGCCAGCGTCAGCTCTGTCTCTCTCTCTCAGCCTGTCTCTCTTTCTCTCTCTCTACCTAGTGAGGCCCTCCGCAACTTCATGAGACCCGGTTTCAAAATAAAGTATAAAAATTAGGGCCGGGGGTGTAGCGCGGAGGTAGAACGCCCCTGGGTTCAATCCCCGGTACCAAAAAAAAAAGTAAAAAAATGTTTGCATCTATATATTCATCAGAAATATTGGTCTATAGGTTTTTTGTTGTTGTGCTGAACTGGTCTGGTTTCTGTATAAGAGTAATACTGGCCTTTTAGAATAAATTTGGAAGAGGTCCCTCCTCAATGGAATGGAGCAATTTGAAAATAATCAGGTCAGTTTTTCTTGAAAAGTTTGATAGAATTCAGCAGTAAAGCTGTTCAGCCCTGGGTTTTTCTTTTTTGGAGACTTTTTGTTACTGACTCAATTGTATTACTCATTATTGGTCTGTTCAAGTTTCCATGTCTTCATGGTTCAATTTTGGTAGGTTATATACATCCAGAAATTTATCCATTTCTTCTAGGTTTTTGCAATTTGATGGTACACTGTTATTCATAATAATCTCTTTTTTTTTTTTTTTTGCGGTACCGGGGATTGAACGCAGGGGCGTTCTACCTCCGCACTACGCCCCCAGCCCTATTTTTTATGCTTTATTTTGAAACCGGGTCTCACGAGGTTGCGGAGGGCCTCACTAAGGAGAGAGAGAGAGAGAGAGAGAGAGAGACAGAGCGAGAGCTGAGGCTGGCCGCGAACCCGGATCCTCCGGTCTCTGCCTCCCAAAGTACTGGGATTACAAGCGTGCGCCACCACGCCCGGCTA
>PVJS01030126.1:10000-24300 GCA_004027185.1 Glis glis | reverse complement strand
TAATCCCAATACTTGGGAGGCTGAGACAGGAGGCTCCAGGTTCACAGCTAGCCTCAGCTACTTAGTGAGGCCTTCTGCAACTTAGTGAGACCCTGTTTCAAAATAAAGGATAAAAAATAGGGCTGGGGGTATAGCTCAGAGATAGAATGACCCTGGGTTCCATCCCCAGTTCCGAAAAAAAAAAAAAGGCAATGTAGAGTCCAGCGTGGTGGTGCACACCTGTAATCCCAGTACCTAGGAGGCTGAGACAGGAGAACACAGGTTCAAGGACAGTCTCAGCAAGTAGTGAGACTCTTATCAACCTAGCAAGACCCTGTTTCAAAATAAAAATTAAAAAATAGGGCTGGGAGCCAGGCATGGTGGCACACGCTTGTAATCCCAGTACTTGGGAGGCTGAGACAAGAGGATCTGGGTCCTAGGCCAGCCTCAGCTACTTAGTGAGGCCCTCTGCAACATAGTGAGACCCTGTTTCAAAATAATTAAAAAAAAAATAGGGCTGGGGATATAGATCAGAAGTAGAATGCCTCTGGGTTCAATCCCCAGTACCAAAAAGAAAATAAAACAAATAAATAAATAAATGCAATGTAGAGTTGGGCGTAGTGGCACACACCTGTAATTCTAGTATTTGGGAGGCTGAGAGAGGAGGATCGCAGATTTGCAGACAGCCTCAGCAAGTAGTGAGACTCTCAGCAACCTATCGAGAGCCTGTTTTAAAACAAAAAATAGAAAAAGGGCTGGGGGTATAGCTCAGAGATAGAACACCCCTGGGTTCAATCCCCAGCGCGCGCACACACACACACACACACACACACACACACACACAGAGCAATGTAAAGAAAGGAAGTTGACAATTGAAGAATGATGAAAGTAATACTTTCACTCTTGTAAGCTTGCCTTGGTAACTTCTAACTTTCACTTTTCTCCTTCACGTAGTGAAGTTTAATGGAAAAAGTAAAAAAGCCAAGAATTTAGCATCCTGATTGCACCACTTAGTGCTAGCTATGTGATCTTGGGCTAATTACTTAAAAGCCTGGAGCCTCAGATTCCAAAACCGTAAAATGGGGATATTAAATGGAGATAATGAATACCTATATTGCAGAGTTATTAAGAGCAAAATGAATTAAGGGGCCCACTAGACTAGAATAAAAGCTCCTGAGACGTGAAACGGTTAATGTCTTCATCACGATTAATTCTTGCTGACATGGAAACACACACAGCAGGAACTCAATGTTTTTTAGGTGAATAAATGTGTCCCCATTTTTCTTGCCGTCATTAACCCTTCTTCCATAATTGTACTTTTCCCTTCTGTCTTCTATTATTTTCTGAGGCCTTCAAGACATTTTATTTTGTTCTTTTAAGTGGTTTCTATCCTCTTGTTGGTTATTATTAACTATGCGCCATTCAGAGAAAGTACCTTCAGAAGTAATTTCTCCTATACCACCCACCTTCCATCTCTAATGCTGTGGGGGCGGAGCAGATAGTCAGAACCTAAGATTCATAGCAATTCATTTATTTGCCCGCAGCCACAGGTTCATGTGAACATCAGTAAAGCCCTCAACTCAGCCCTCCCCAGAACACAACTTTCAGGGTACACAGCACTACCCCCTTGGACCTCTTCACTAATGGGAGACTGGCGCGCAGGAAATTCTCTGCTCTCAAAAGTTAAGGCGTCGGTTACGCTCGCCTCCCGCTGAAAACTGGGGTGCATCCGGTGAATAAGACACTCAGCCTGAACAGACGGGAGGCATTTCGGACGCCCAGGTTTTGCCCGAGGGTCACCTTTGGACCTGGTCAGGCTTGTCTGACCACGGCTCCGAAGCAGCAGCGCTCTCCGATTAATGGAGGGAAGATAAGGGGTGCGGCCGTCTTAAAGGGTCTGGGGGGACAGTCCTAAGTCCATGACAACGTGGGGGAACGGCACGGACCGCACGACTGGACTCTTAAAACCACGACAACAGCCACCCTCACCAGCTCGCAATCACTCGGGACGCGACCACCGGCTTAATACCAGACGCTAAAAAAGAAAAGTGGTTCGCCCCCCAGCCCATAAATCAGACAGCCAGTGCCTGCTTATTGGCTGCGCCCCCGTCTCCTTCCCCCTCATTGGCTATTCCGACGTAAAGCCCTCCCCGACAAGGGAACCCTCCCGTACGGCGGCACCCCCAGCCCAGCCGCCTCAGCCCGGCCACCCAGAACCCCGGCGCCACCTCCGCCCCGGAGCGCCGTCCCGAGGCGCGCGGAGGTGTCCCCCGAGGACGCACCGTGTAGTACGAGAGCAGCCCCGCGTTGTAGTCCAGCACGAACCAACGGTACTGCCAGCCCTTCATCACGTTAGTCCACTTGCTCAGCGGCCCCTCCACGATGGACGCCATCTTGGGAGCCGCCAATGACAACAAACGGCCTGACGTCACTCGCCTATAAGGCTTTCGGCATGCGGGGGCGTGGCCTCGTGCGGGGCGGGGCCTCTGGGGCGGGGCGGGGCGGGGCCAGCGGCGCCCGCAAGTGGGCTCGCGGACCCACGCCCCCGGCGCCGGGCGTCGAGCGCGCTTTCTCCCCGCGCCTATTGTGTTCCCGGCTCGCTGCCAGGGAGGCAAGAAGGCCAGCGAGAATACTGCAGTCAAGAGTAGCTGTGCACCGGAGGAGTTTACACTTCCAAAAGCCTTCTCGTCGGATAGTTATTTATGCATTCATTCCACAGAGCCATTCATTTGGTAAACGTTTGGTGTTTTGAGTTAGACACGCTTCTAGGTTTTGAGAATACACTAGAACCTTCATGGAGGGTGAGGGAAAGTGGTAACAGACAAATAAATAGTAAATGATAAAAACATATTAAAAATGGGTAAGCCAGGCGTGGTAGAGTCAGACAGGAGGATTGCACATTCGAGGCCAGTAATTTAGGGAGACCCTGTTTCAAAATAAGATAGGGCTGGGGTTGTAGCTCAGAGGCAGAAAACTCCTGTGTTCAATCCCCAGTTCAAAAAAAAATGTTGGAAAATTGCCACAAAGAAAAATTAAACAAGGATCTAAGTAGAGAGTTGGGGTTGCTATGTCAAATTCCCAAACAGAGCTGGGTGTGATGGCGCACGCTTTTAATCCTAGTACATGGGAGATTGAGACAGGAGGATCGCAGGTTCAAGGACAGCCTCAGCACCCAAACAGGGAAGAAGGCCTAAAAGAGAAGGTAACTCTTTTTTGTGTGCGTGGTACTGGGGATTGAACCCAGGTGCATTCTACCTCCGAGATACTATTTTATTTTTATTTTGAAACAGGATCTTGATAGGTTAATGGGAGTCTCACTACTTGCTGAAGCTGTCCTTGAACCTGCGATGGTCCTATCTCAGACTCCCAAGTACTGGGATTACAGGCATGTGCCACCATTCCTGGAGAAAGTAACTTTTTTTTTTTTTTGTGGTACCGGGGATTGAACGCAGGGGCGTTCTACCTCCGAGCTACGCCCCCGGCCCTATTTTTTATACTTTTATTTTGAAATCGGGTCTCGCGAAGTTGCGGAGGGCCTCACTAAGGAGAGAGAGAGAGAAACAGGGAGAGAGAGAGAGAGAGAGAGCTGAGGCTGGCCGCGAACCCGGATCCTCCGGTCTCCGCCTCCCAAAGTACTGGGATTACAAGCATGCACCACCACACCCGGCTAGAAAGTAACTCTTGACAAAAGCAAAGACCTGGGGATGTTGCTGAGTGATAGAGTGCCTAACTTGCACAAGGGCCTGGGTTCCTCCCCCAGCACAGGAAAAAAAGAAAAGAAAAAAGAAAGCAAGCAAAGAGCTGGGCGTGGTGGTGCACACCTGTAATCCCAGTACTTGGGAGGCTGAGACAGGAGGATCACAGGTTCAAGGCCAGACTTAGCAATATAACAAGGCCCTGTTTCAAAATAAAAAGAAGACTGGGGGCATAGCTCAGAGGTAGAATGCCCCTGGGATCGATCCTTAGTACCAATAAAAACAAAACAAAACGAGAGAGTGGAGAAAATATGTTAGACGCCAGTGGGTCAGGAGTTAGATGATAAATGAATGAGCTTCTAGCTGCTTCTAGGTGAAGAGAAGCTCAAAGCTTAGTAAGAATGTGTACTGTGGTATTATAGCAGTCCTGTGCTTCATAACAATGTTTTAGTTAACAACAGATTGAATATAGGATGGTGATCCCTTAAGATTATAAAAGAAGCAGGGCATGGTGGCGCACACCTATAATTCCAGTACTTGGGAGGCTGAGACAGGAGAATCACAGGTTCAAGGACAGCCTCAGCCTCAGTAGTGAGACTCTCAGTAAGTGAGACCGTCTCACAATAAAAAATTATACCATTTCCCACTTCCAAAAACAGACTGTTCCAAACCCTTTCTCTGGAACATACTCCTTTATCATGAGCGTTTCTTAAACTATACCCCCACTTCCCTAAGTAAGTCTCTTATATTCCCCTAAAAAAATAAAATAAAATAGGGCTAGGGGTATAGCTCAGAGATAGCGAGTGTCCCTGGATTCAATCCCCAGTACCACCAAAAAAAAAAAAAAAAAGATTGTAACAGAGCTGAGCTGGAAAATTCCTATTATCTATATCACCTTAGTGATGTCATAATGTCACAGAGCAACACAGTTACTTACATGTTTGTGGTGAGGCTGGTGTAAATAACTACACTCCCTGCTATATGAAAGCATAGCACGTGTAATTATGTTTAGTACATATTACTTGACAATGATAATAAACAACTATATTACTGGTATATGTCTTTACTATACTTTTAATCATTATTTTGTTTTTGTTTTTGTTTTTTTTGTGGTACCAGGGATTGAACCCAGGGGCATTCTACCTCCAGGCTACACCCCCAGCCCTATTTTTTATTCTTTATTTTGAAACAGGGTCTCACTAAGTCGCAGAGGGCCTCACTAAGTAGCTGAGGCTGGCCAAGAACCTGTGATCCTCCAGTTTCAGCCTCCTAAGTACTGGGATTACAAGCGGGCGCCACCAGGCCTGGCTTAATCATTATTTTGGAATGTACTTCTACTTAATAAAAAAGGTTAACTGTAAAGCAGCCTCAGAGCAGGGTGTGGTGGCTCTGAGGTAGAATGCCTCTGGGTTAAATCCCCAGTACCGCGAAAAATAAAAAATAAAAAATAAAAAAATAAAGCAGCCTCAGTCAGATCTTTCAGGAGATAGCCCAGAAGGCCTTGCTATCACAGATAACAGCTCCGTCTATGTTACTGCCTTGAAGACTCCGTTGGGACGAGATGTGGAGGTCAAAGGCAGTAATACTGATAAATCTGACCCTGTGTAGGGCGAGGCAAATGTGTGTGTCTGGGTCTTCATTTTTTTTTCTTTGTTGGTACTAAGAATTGAACCCAGGGGCATTCTACCTCTAAACTACACCCCCAGACCTATTTTTTTTTTTGCGGTACCGGGGATTGAACACAGGGGCGTTCTACCTCCGCACTACACCCCCGGCCCTATTTTTTATACTTTATTTTGAAACCGGGTCTCACGAAGTTGCGGAGGGCCTCACTAAGTAGAGAGAGAGAGAGAGAGAGAGAGAGAGAGAGACAGGGGGAGAGAGAGATAGAGACAGCTGAGGCTGGCCGCAAACCTGGATCCTCCGGTCTCCACCTCCCAAAGTACTGGGATTACAAGCGTGCGCCACCACGCCCGGCTCTATTTTATTTTTTGAAACAGGGACTCAGTAAGTTGCAGAGGGCCTCACAAAGTAGCTGAGGCTGGCCTCGAACCTGTGATCCTCCTGTTTCAACCTCCCAAGTACTGGGATTACATATGTGCACCACCATGCCCGGCTTTTGTGTTTTCATTTTTGATGAAAACATTTAAAAATATGTGTGTGTGTGTGTGTGTGTGTGTGTGTGTGTATGTGTGTGTATTACATATAAAATATGCACATGTATATATTATATATAATATATGCTTACTTTTTAAAATAGGCTATAGTGTATAGCCTAGTTGTGTGGCTATACCATCTAGGTTTGTGTAAGTACACTCTATGATGTTCACACAGTGACGAAATGGCTTAATAATGCATTTCTCAGAAAGTATCCCTGTTGCCGGGCGTGGTGGCGCATGTTTGTAATCCCAGTACTTGGGAGGCTGAGACAGGAGGATCACAGGTTCACAGCCAGCCTCAGCTGCTTAGTGAGGCCCTCCACAACTTAGTGAGACCCTGTTTCAAAATAAAGAATAAAGAATAGGGCTGGGGGTATAGCTCGGAGATAGAATGCCCCTGGATTCAATCCCCAGTACTGAAAAAAGAAAAAAAGAAGGTATCCCTGTTGTTAAGGGATGCATAATTGTACCTGAATTTGAATCCTCAGATCCATCACCTAGTAGCATTATGGCAAGTTTTCTAATCTCTCTGTATCTCTGTTTTTCCTCAGAGTCTCGTCTTTAAAATGTGGATGACAATAGTAATTGCCTTCAAAGATTGCTTTGAGGATTAAATGAGCTCATATAAGTGAAGAGCTTAATGCCTGGGAACCTGAGGATTAAGAGGAAGTCCAGACCTCCACTGTGCAATCCCACCCACCCCCTCATGGGGTTCTATGAAAGAACTGAAAAAGCGCAGACTCTCTTGCTCAGATGGATGCTCTCTTTTTTTTTTTTTTGTCACATTTAATCATCACTATACTCCTATGAATGAACTAATCTCCACATTTTACAAATAAGGGAATCAAGATTCAAAGAAATGAACTAACTTGCCTAGCTACTTAATAGTATTCATTGGCAAGTATTAGAGTCCATATAAACACATCTGTCCTTTCATTATGCTATGTGGTCTCTCCAAAACACATTACACACTTCTCATAGAAACTGCTGTTCCAGAAACTAATCAACAGACACCCTCACGTTGCTCATGTCTTTTGGAGTAAGCAAAGTGTGAAGATCTTGATAGCTGGGCGTGGTGGTGCACGCCTATAATCCCAGTACTTGGGAAACTGAGACAGGAGGATTGCAGGTTCTAGACCAGTTTAGCTAATGTAGTGAGACCCTGTCTCAAAACAAAAAATAAGCCGGGCATGGTGACGCACGCTTGTAATCCTAGTACTTGGGAGGCTGAGATCAGAGGATCCGGGTTCGTGGCCAGCCTCAGCTACATAGTGAGGCCCTCCGTAACTTAGTGAGATCCTGTTTCAAAATAAAGAATAAAGAATAGAGCTGGGGGTGTGTAGCTCGGAGGTAGAATGCCCCTGGGTTCAATTCCCAGTACCGCAAAAAAAATAAATAAATAAAAATAAAAGACCTGGGGGCATAGCACAGTAGTAGAGCACCCCTGGGTTCAATCCCCAATGCCCTGCCCACCAAAAAAATGTGGAGATCTTGAAACATCATGATTCATATTAAAAGATTCATATAGCCGGGCGTGGTGGCGCATGCTTGTAATCCCAGTACTTGGGAGGCTGAGACAGGAGGATCACAGGTTCGCGGCCAGCCTCTGCTACTTAGTGAGGCCCTCCGCAACTTAGTGAGACCCTGTTTCAAAATAAAGAATAAAAAATAGGGCTGGGGGTGTAGCCCGGAGGTAGAATGCCCCTGGGTAAATCCCCAGTACCGCAAAAATAAAGATTCATATAGTGTTAATTACTACTCCTTCATTAGCCTCTTGACAGCAGAAATCAAGTTTTATTTATCTTTACAGCCCTAGAAACTCTGTGTGTATGTGTGTGTGTGTGTGTGTGTGTATAAAATCTGTTTTTTTTTTTTTTGAGGTACAGGGGAATTCTACCTCCGAGGTACACCCCCAGCCCTATTTTTTTATTTTTTTACTTTGAAACAGGGTCTCACTAAGTTGTGGAGGCCTCACTAAGTAGCTGAGGCTGGCCGCGAACCCGGATCATCGGGTCTCAGCCTCCCAAGTACTAGGATTACAAGCATGCACCACCATGCCCAGCGTGTGTAAAATCTTGAAGGATTGTAGTAGAGATTAAAGGTGAACATGTAGAGCTGGGTGTGGTGACACAGGCCTGTAATCCTAGTAGTTGGGATGCTGAGACAAGAGGATCACAGGTTCATAGCCAGACTCAGCAACTTACTGAGGCTTTTAGCAACTTAGCGAGACCCTGTTTCCAAATAGAAAAATAAAAAATAGGACTGGATGTGTAGCTTGGAGGTAGAATGCCCCTGGACTCAACCCCCAGCACCACTAAATAAATAAATAAATAAATAGGTTACCATGTAGATGATAGTGCTTAGCACAGTCCTTGAAATTTAGATCAGATTCCATGGAACACATAATTCAAGTCAAACAATAATTATTGTTATTATTATTTTTTAAAGTTTCAGAATGGTTAAGTAACCTGAGAGCATAGTAAGTCATGGAGCCAGGATTTGGATGATTGTTATTATTATTATTGTTATTATTTGCGGTGCTGGGGATGGAACCCAGGGCCTTGTGCATATTAGGCAAGTGCTCTACCTCTGAGCCACACCCCAGCCCTCAAACAATAATTTTTTTTTTTTTGCAGTATTAGGGATGGAACCCAGGGGCAGTCTACCTCTGAGCTACACCCCCAGCACTATTTTTTATTCTTTATTTTGAAACAGGGTCTCACTAAGTAACTGACAGTCTCACTAAGTAGCTGAGGCTACTTATTATTATAATAATAATAACAATAATATTTTTTTTTTGCAGTACTGGGGATTGAAACCAGGGTCGTTTTACCTCCAAGCTACACCCCCGGCCCTATTTTTTTTTTTTTTTTTTTGCAGCACCGGGGATTGAACCCAGGGACATTCTACCTCCGAGCTACACCCCTGGCCCTATTTTTTATCCTTTATTTTGAAACCGGGTCTCACGAAGTTGCGGAGGGCCTCACTAAGTAGCTGAGGCTGGCCGCGAACCCGGATCCTCCGGTCTTTGCCTCCCAACTACTGGGATTACAAGCGTGCACCACCACGCCCGGCCCGGCCCAGCCCTATTTTTTATATACTTTATTTTGAAACCGGGTCTCACGAAGTTGCGGAGGGCCTAAGTAGCTGAAGCTGGCCACGAACCCGGATCCTCCGGTCTCCGCCTCCAAACAATAATTATTAAGCACCTTCTGTGTGCTAGGCACTGGGCTAGTTTCATGTGTGTGTGTGTGTGTGTGTGTGTGTGTGTGTGTGTGTGTACGCTCATGCACACACGTGTGCCCAATACTAGGAATTGAACCCAGGAGCATTCTACCTCCAATCTACTCCCCCAGCCCCTTTTTATTTTTTGTTTTGGAACAGGGTCTTGCTACATTGTCGAGAGTCTCACTACACTGTTGAGGCTGTCCCATAACCTGCAATCCTCCTGCCTCAGCCTCCCAAGTACCAGGATTCCAGGCGTACGCCACCATGACTGGCTAGGGCAATTCTTACCTCTTAAGATCATGTCCTATTCCATAGCACTTTTTCTACATTCTATGCGGTGTCAAACTACATGCTTTAGATCATTCTGTAAATTAAACACGGAGGAGACACTGCACTCATGTCTACATTCCTCAGTGACCAGCCTGGCATGGGATAAAGTGGCCGCTGAAGCAAAGTGGAAACAGATTAGACTCAGAGCCCGAAAGGTGGAGATCATGTTAACCATTCAACGTCATAAACTCATCAAGGACAGGAATTGGGACTGATTCATTTTGTCACTTAGATTTATCCATAAATGTTTAACTAAAGACATGATTTTTTGTTCTTTTCTGGACCTGGGAGTGAAACCCTGGCCCTCCCACGTAATAAGCACACACTCTACCACTGAGCTTCTGCCCCACCCCCACCCTGAGAGCATCCTGGCAGCAAAATGGAGAACACCATGGAAACAGGCACAACCCGAGACAAGAAGACAAAGAGACTTTTTTTTTTAGGTATTGGGGATTGAACCCAGGGGTATCTACCTCTGAGCCACACCCCCAAGCCCTATTTTATTTTTGAAACAGTATCTCATTAAGTTGTTGAGAGTTTAGCTAAGTTGCTGAGGCTGGCCTCAAACCTGAGACCCTCTCTGTCTCAGCCTCCCAAGTACTGGAATTACAGGTGTATGCCACCATGCCCAGCTGAAAACAAAGAGATGCATATGTGAGAGTGTGTGTGTGTGTGTGTGTATTGCTGAGGACTGAACCCAGGGGCATTCTATCTCTATGCTACACCCCCAGCCCCCCCTTTTTTTAAATTTTGAAACAGGGTGTCACTAAGTTGCAGAGGGCCTCACTAAGTTGATGAAGTTAGCCACGAACCTGTGATCCTCCTTCTCACCCTCCCAAGTAATGGGAATACAATCATGTGCCACCACGCCTGACTGAGATTTTTTTTTTTTTGGTGGTACTGGAGATTGAACCCAGAGGCATTTTACCTCCAAGCCACACCCCCCAGCCCTTCATTTTTTAAATTTTATTTTGAAACAGGGTCTCACTAGGTTGCTAAGAGTCTCCCTACATTGCTGAAACTATCCTCAAGCCCGTGATCCTCCTGTCTCAGCCTCCCAAGTACTGGGATTACAGGTGTGCACCACTACACCCAGCTCAGGGACTTTTTAAAAGCCAAGCAAGCAATACAAAGAGTCTAGAAACTTGGACAATAACAACAGGGATTGAGAATGGGAAAGATACTGTACTGTATATTTATTCAGAAATATTTTAAAGACAAGATTTTAAAACTCACTAAGCGATAGAATTAAATGAGGAGGGTATAAAGAGAGTCAGAGATAGTACCAAGGTTTCTAATTTGTGTAAGAATCATTTTTTTTTTTTTGCAGAACCGGGGATTGAACGCGGGGGCGTTCTACCTCCGTGCTACACCCCTGGTCCTATTTTTTATACTTTATTTTGAAACCGGGTCTCACGAAGTTGCGGAGGGCCTCACTAAGGAGAGAGAGAGAGAGAGAGAGAGAGAGAGAGAGAGAGAGAGCGCGAGCGAGCTGAGGCTGGCCGCGAACCCGTATCCTCCAGTCTCCGCCTCCCAAAGTACTGGGATTACAAGCATGCGCCACCACGCCCGGCTATTGAAGAATCATTTAAGTAGCCAAGTTTGTTAGATTCTTTCTTTCTTTCTTTCTTTCTTTCTTTCTTTCTTTCTTTCTTTTTATGGTACTGGGAATTGAATTCAGAGGTATTCTACCTTCGAGGTACACCCCCAGCCCGATTTATTTCTTATTTTGAAGCAGGGCCTCGCTAGATTGATGAGAGTCTCACTACTTGTTGAATCTGTCCTCGAACCTGCGATCCTCCTGTCTCAGCTTCCCAAGTACAGGGATTACAGGCTTGTGCCACTATGCCCGGCTTTTTTTTTTTTTTTAAGAACAAAAAATGGCTTGTGCTGGGCGTGGTGGTGCACACTTGTAATTCCAGTACTTGGGAGGCTGAGACCGGAGGATCCGGGTTCGCGGCCAGCCTCAGCTACTTAATGAAGCCCTCCGCAACTTCGTGAGACCCGGTTTCAAAATAAAGGATAAAAAATAGGGCCGTGGGTGTAGCTCGGAGGTAAAATGCTCCTGGGTTCAATCCCTGGTACCACACACACACAAAAAAAGGCTTGTGTTTCTCTATATAAGGCTTCCATTCTTTACATAGCTGTTTAGAAATGTGAGGGGCTAGCCTGGTGTGGTGGCACACAACTATGATCCCAGTACTTGGGAGACTGAGATAGGAGGATTGCAGATTCACGGCCAGCCTCAGCAACTTAGTGAGACTCTCAGCAACCTAGTGAGACCTTGTTTAAAAACAAAACCTAAGCCAGGCATGGTGGCGCATGCTTGTAATCCCAGTACTTGGGAGGCTGAGACAGGAGGTTCGCAGGTTCACGGCCAGCCTCAGCTATGTAGTGAGGCCCTCCGCAAATTAGTGAGACCCAGTTTCAAAATAAAGAATAAAAAATAGGGCTGGGGGGTGTAGCTTGGAGGTAGAATGCCCCTGGGTTCAAACCCCAGTATCACAAAAAAGCATAAAAATGCTGGGGGTGTAGCTTGAAGGTAGCATACCCCTGGGGTCAATACTCAGTAACACACACACACACACACACAGAAATGTGAAGGTTTTGTGTGTGTGTGTGTGTGTGTGTGTGTGTGTGTGTGTGTTTCTAGCAAAAATGATTTCCACTTTTTCCGCAGCTGGGAGTGTAGGTGCAAATGACTTCACAATGCGTTCTGTTGTTGCTGGTTTGCTGCCTTCTCTTCCAAAACTTCCCACCAACTGCTTTTGTTATTGCTGTTATTGTTGTCATGTTTTCTTAATTGGCATGTGTTGGCCAACAGATGAAACAACATTTGCAGAATGCTGCCTTCTTAAAGGAAAACGTGGAAACTTACAAAAAATGTGATTGTCCTTTGCGGGGTGTAGAGGAAACAGGTCATGCTTAAATTCGGGAATAGAAAAAATGAGAGAAGGCCTATTTTGTCTACAAACAGCAAGTCTTGGTCCTTTCCCACACATCCCTCCAGCTAGAGAGCAGCAAGGTGAGACATCATGTGCCGGGAAATGCGGCCAGGATTCTGAAGCATAAAGGAGCTGGGAAAGGGAGAGAGAATCTTTTAGGAGATCTAGACTCTATCAGTGTTCTAAAGAGAGAACAGAGAAATGAATTCATCTTTTTTTGGGGGGGTTGCATTCAGGAGCATTCTACCTTTGTGTGTGTGTGTGTGTGGTACTGGGGATTGAACCTAGAGGCATTCTACCTCCGAGCTACACCCCCAGTCCTATTTTTATTTTTATTTTTATTTGGAAACAGGGTCTCGCTAGGTTGATTAGAGTCTCACTAGTGTTGAGGCTGTCCTCGAACCTGCGATCCTCCTGTCTCAGCCTCCCAAATACTGGGATTACAGGCATGCGCCACCATGCCCAGCAGCATTCTACCTTTGACCTACACCCTCAGCCCTTTAGATTTTTTATTTTGAAACAGGGTCTTGCTAAGTTGCTGAGGGCTTGCTAAATTGCTGAGGCTGTCCTCAAACCTGTGATCCTTCTGTCTCAGCCTCCCAAGTATGGGGATTAGAGTGTATGCCACCATGCCCAGGTAATGAACTCATCTTTTGCCCTTTCCTTCTAATGTCCCTTTAGAGAACCACATTCCAGCTACCCTGGACTTTAAATGTTTCATAAGCCAGACATGGTGGTGCACACTTGTAACCCCAGTACTTGGGAGGCTGAGGAGGCTGAGACAGGAGGATTGCAGGTTCCCAGTCAGCCTCAGCTACTTAGTGAGGCCCTCTGCAACTTAGTGAGACCCTGTTTAAAAAAAAAAAAAAAAAAAAATATATATATATATATATATATATATTGGGGTATAGCTCAGAGGCAGAATGTTCCTGGGTTTAATCTCCAGTACCCCCCCCACACAAGTTTCATAACCATTTTTCTCCAAGTGGAATGGACCATTCCTTTGTGCCCAACCTGTACCCTGAACAAACTGTTGAAAGAAGACGAGGCTCATTGCATACTGTTCTGTGTGGGAGTCCCCGCCGCCTTGGCTTGGGGTCTCCGTGGACTCCATCATAGGTGCATCCTCAAGCTTCGTGGCGCCTCACGCAGGCGCTCTGGGACACAAAAGCAGCAGCATCTGCTCAGTAGCAGGGGACAGTCCAAATAAAAGGGTGAGGGAGGCTCGGGAAGCTGGCTTACTGGAAACAATTTTTTACTCATACTTTGTGTTTATGTGCACTGGCTTAGAGATGCTAGCAAAAATTAGTGGGCTAAGTCTCTCAAGCCACCCTCCTCATTAAGTGACAGTTAAGGAAAACGTAGTTTCTTAGACTATAACCTCCCTGAGGTCAGTGGCTTTTTTACTTTTTTTTTTCTTTTTTGTGGTACTGGGGATGGAACCCAGGGGTGTTCTACCTGTGGGCTACACACCCAGCTTTATTTTTTTAAACTGATTGATTGATTGATTGATTGGTTGATTGGTACTGGGGATTGAACCCAGGGGAATTCTACCTCCAAGCTATACCCCCCCAGATCTTTTTTTTTTTTCTTTTTTTGCAGTACCGGGGATTGAACCCAGGGGCGTTCTACCTCCATGCTACACCCCTGGCCCTATTTTTTATACTTTATTTTGAAACCAAGTTTCACAAAGTTGTGGAGGGCCTCACTAGGGAGAGAGAGAGAGAGAGAGAGAGAGAGAGCTGAGGCTGGCCGTGAACCCGGATCCTCCGGTCTCCGCCTCCCAAAGTACTGGGATTACAAGCGTGTGCCATCACGACGCCCGGCTCCCCCAGATCTTTTTATTTTTTATTTTAAAAGGTTTCACTGGGGTGCTGAGGCTGGCCTTGAACCTTGCATCTTTCTGTCTCAGCCTCCCAAGTACTGGGATTTACAGGCATTCACCACCACTCTTGGCTTTATTT
>PVJS01030126.1:0-5000 GCA_004027185.1 Glis glis | reverse complement strand
GTACCGAAAGAAAAAAAAAAAAACAAGAAAATAGGGCTGGGGTTGTAGCTCAGAGGTAGAATGTCCTGAGTTCAATCCCCAGTACAAAACAACAACGACAACAACAAACCAAGGCTGGGAATCTAGGCTGGTCATGACAGAAAGGAGGATAGGGTAGAAGAAAGGACTGCTTGATCCCTGTGAAGTTAAAAAGAGGACTAGTGGAAATAAGAGAGGTGAGAAGCTAGGAGGTTGTAATCAGAGAAAAGAGAGTTTCCAGTTTCAGAGTTGGAAAAGTTACAGGTGATGGAAGGTTGAGAGCGGAGCCCTAGAAATTGAAAGCTGGCATGGAGGGAGAGATGGAGGGTACAGGAGACTTAGAAGTTAAGGAATGGTGAGGCCACCACGCTGGATAGCTCACTTGCACGGCGGTTGAAATTACGAGTGAAAGCAGAACTGTGGGACAGGTGCCATGACCTTAATAAAGGAAGTTGCCCAATGATAACAATGACAAAAGTAGAATCCTGTATGATTCTCAGATTCCCCAGGGGCCTAAGGAGAAGACCAAGGAAGACTGATTGAGTTTTAGAAGTTATTTATGAGCCAGACGTGGTGGCGCACGCTTGTAATCCCAGTACTTGGGAGGCGGAGACCGGAAGATCCGGGTTCGTGGCCAGCCTCAGCTACTTAGTGAGACTCTCTGCAACCTCATGAGACCCAGTTTCAAAATAAAGGATAAAAAATAGGGCCGGGGGGGTGTAGCTCGGAGGTAGAATGCCCCTGGTTCAATCCCCAGTACCACAAAAAAAAAAGGAGTTATTTATGGCAGCTGGGTGTGGTAGCACACGCCTGCAATCCCAGTACTTTTGAGGCTGAGACAGGAGGATGGCAGGTTTGAGGACAGCCTCAGCAAGTAGTGAGACTCGCATCAACCTAGCAAGACCCTGTTTCAAAATAAAAATAGAATTGGACTGGAGGTGTAGCTTGAGGTAGAATGCCCCTGGGTCAATCCCCAGTACCACAAAGAAAGAGGAAGAGGAGGAGAAGGAGGAGGAGGAGGAGGAGGAGGAGGAGGAATAATAGTGTTCACAGTGAGCGTGGAAGGTAGGTTTGCAGTAGCAATAGAGGAGCTGGTAACCCAGACTGCTGCAGCAGTCCAAGCATGATGCAGTGCAGTTTGAGACAAGGTAGTGAGTAGTGGGCATGAAAAGGAAAGGCTGTGTGTTTCCTGTGCACACTGTTACATTTCACCCATGGCTAGGCTGGCTTGGCTGCCTCCCCTGTGCTTCGGAGCACCCTTCCTTACCACTGGCTTGGCCCGTATCACCCTGTGACAACATTGTGTGTCCCAGCAGTCTCTGAGATCCTCAAGGACAGCAACCACACATGACGGATCTCTGTCTCTTTAGCACCTGGTCAGGGCTCAACATAGAAAAAACTCAGTACCTCAAAAACCACCACCAAGCTACACGCCCAGCCCTGTCTTTTTTTTTTTTTTTTTTTTGAACTAGGGTCTCACTAAGTTGCTGAGGCTGGCCTTGAAACTGCAACCCTCTTGTCTCAACGTCCCAAGTACTGGCATTACAGGCATGCGCCACCATGCTTGGCTAGCCATTCATATTTCTAAAGAAAAGATAAAATTCAATCCCTTACTTCCTAGTCTTATTTTTGTGTGTGTCAGTCCTCTCTTTACCTCCAAATATAATACTAGTTCCCTACATGCATGTCATCATTGATCTATGTAACATTTTATCTATTTCTGCGCCCCCTCTGTGTTGAAGTCTTTCTTCTTCCATGTTTGTCTTTTAGGACTCTGTTAAAGTGTCTATTACCTCTTCTGGGAAGATTTTCTTTGTCTGCACCCAACAACCTAGAAATCTCCTCCTCCTTCTCCTTCTCCTCCTCCTCCTCCTCCTCCTCCTCCTCCTCCTCCTCCTCTTCTTCTTCTTCCTCTTCTTCTTCTTCTTCTTCTTCTTCTTCTTCTTCTTCTTCTTCTTCTTCTTCTTTTATGGTACCAGGGATTGAACTCAGGGACATTCTACCTCCAAGTTACACCCCCCAGTCCTATCTTATTTTTTATTTTGAAACAGGGTCTCACTAAGTTGCTGAGGCTGGCTTCAAACCTGTGATCCTCTGTAGCAGATGGTGATGATGTTGACTGATTGATGAGAAATCTCTCACATGAACAACAATGGAGTCAAAATGACAAGACATCTGAGGAGGCTGGAAAGGAGAGCGATATCTATCTCCCCTACCTTCCTTCCACCAGTGTCTTACTTTTATTGAGAGTTATAACCAAAAAATTGTAAGAAATTATTAATCATAGGGGATAGCAAAGCAGTCATGAGGTGAGTCAGGGAAAAACATCAAGGTAGTCACAGATGATTCAGGGAAGGAAAGGGTAACCAAGGAAGTTGTCAGGCTCTTTGCTTATAGGTCTCATGGTCTCATTTGGTCCTTGGAGATTTGTCTGTATGCAGAAATCTCCACTTGGGTGGGCAGTTTATGCCCCTCCCAAGCTTGACCAAGGTGACCTCAAAGCTGATGACTAAAACCAGGCGTGGTGGCACATGCTTGTAATCCCAGTACTTGGGAGGCTGAGACAGGAGGATCTGGGTTCACAGCCAACCTCAGCTACTTAGTGAGGCCCTCCGCAACTTAGTGAGACCCTGTTTCAAAATCAAGAATAAAAAATAGGGCTGGGGGTGTAGCTCGGAGGTAGAATGCCCCTGGGTTCAATTCCTAGTACCGCAAAAAAAAAAAAAAGTGCAAGTAGTGAATATTTTAGGCGTTGAGGACAAGAGGTTCTCTCTCTCTTCTACTCAACCCTGCCATGGTAGAGGAAAAGCATAAATCAATGGGCATGGCTGTGTTCCAATAAAACTTTACTTACAAAAACAAGAGGCAGGCTAGATTGGTTTGCTGATCCCCAAGTGACTGCAGTTTGCTGATCCCAACCTAGTGTACGACGGACTTACAATGCATTTTTTCCCATAGAATGAAGCAGTGCAGGCAGTGTTTGTGTCCCACTGCGTTTGGTAGCTAATGCTATTGGCTTCTTGTCCATATTTCCTTTGCATTCACTTCCCATACACTGAACGCTACTTATGGGAAACACCTGCAGCTCTTTGCCTAAGTTTCATTTTGTTTTTCCCTTCTTCTTTCTGGCCAGGGGACATGCTTGGCCTGTGCACAGAGCAAGCTGGAAGTTTCAGAGATTTAGCATCACCAGAAACAAGAGTGTATGGCAGTTGGTGGATAATACCCCAGCTTCCTCCCCAGGGGTGCCCTGAATGTGTCCTGTGCTGTCTCCCACAGGTCCCCGGCCTCGCTGAGGTTCAGTTGGCCACTGTGATAGTGATCTTTATAATGTGTGCATTATTGGTTTCCTTCACTTCCTTGTCTCACCACCTTACTCCCACCCACGTTTACTGACATTCCATCCTACACAAGTTACTAGCACTGCAACCACACCAAGGCACGCGCTTTTTCTACTACATTGCAGGACTTAGCCAGAGGACCCCTGTTAACATGCTCTTGTTAAGCCGGGCGTGGTGGTACACACTTGTAATCCCAGTACTTGGGAGGCTGAGCAGAAGGATCACAGAAGGCCAGCCTCATCTACTAGTGAGACCCTGTTTCAAAATGAAGAATAAAAAATAGCGCTGGGGATGTAGCTTGGAGGTAGAATGCCCCTGGGTTCAATCCCAATATTGCAAATAAATAACTAAATAAATAAATATGCTTTTGTTGCCTTTAAATAATAACATAAATTATTAGCATCCCCTGGGTGCAGTGGCCCATGTCTGTAATCCCAGTACTTGGGAGGCTGAGACAAGAGGATCTCAGGTTCAAGGCCAGCCTTAGCTACTTAATAAGACCCTGTTTCAAAATAAAAAATGAAACAGGGTGGGCTGGGGGTGCAGCTCAGAGGCAGAATACTGGGTTCAATAAAAGAAATGATTAGCATCCCCTAAATATTGGCACAGAATAATCCAGCCACCACTAAAAAAAGAGAGAGAAAATTATTAAAGACTAGAACACAGAAATTGGCTTTGCTATAAACCAGCTGGTGTGGCTTTAGGAAAATCACTGACTTCTCAGAGACTTTGTTTTCTTTCCAGAAAAGAGAGGCAACATCACTTTCTTCACTGGGTTTTCCTGAGGATGGAATGAGATAAGGTATTTTTAAAATGTCCCCTCTAGCCAGGCATGGTGGCACACTCCTGTAATCCCAGTTCTTGGGATGCTGAGACAGGACAGCCTCCCTAGTACTGGGATTACCAGCATACACTACCAAGCCTGGCTTTATGCTTACTTATAATTAAGTTAAATCATATATATAAGCTGGGCGTGGTGGCACACGCTTGTAATCCCAATATTTGGGAGGCTGAGACAGGAGGATTGCAAGTTCGCGGCCAGCCTCAGCTACTTAGTGAGGCTCTCCGCAACTTAGTGAGACCCCGTTAAGGACATTAAGGACAGAAAAAGAAGCAATATTTAGCTGGGTATGGTGGTGCACACCTGTAATCCCAGTACTTGGGAGGCTGAGACAAGAGGATCACAGGTTTGAGGACAGCCTCAGCAATTTAGCAAGCCCCTGTTTCAAAATAAAAAAAAAATTTTAAAAAGGGCTGGGGGTGTAGCTCAGAGGCAGAATGCCCCCAGGTTCAATGCCCGGTACCCCCCCCCCGAAAAAAGGCAATATTTGAGCCAGCCGTGGTGGTGCACGCTTGTAATCCCAGTACTTGGGAGGCTGAGATAGGAGGATCCAGATTCGCTGCTAGCCTCAGCTACTTAGTGAGGCCCTCCGCAACTTAGCGAGACCCTGTTTCAAAATAAAGAATAAAAAATAGGACTGGGGGTATAGCTCAGAGGTAGAATGCCCCTGAGTTCAATCCCCAGTACAAAAAAATAAATTTAAAAAATAAAAGCAGATGCAGGTGGAGGAGCTGACCCCGCCCAGTGAAGGAAGCTTTGATGTTGAGGATCCTGGGGGGAGTCCAACAAACCTGTTCCCC
>PVJS01030125.1:0-24292 GCA_004027185.1 Glis glis | reverse complement strand
GAGAGAGAGAGAGAGAGAGAGAGAGAGAGAGAGAGAGAGAGAGAGCTGAGGCTGGCTGCGAACCCAGATCTTCCGGTATCCGCCTCCCAAAGTACTGGGATTACAAGCGTGCGCCACCACGCCCGGCTGGTATATTTCTTAATTGAACACCTTGATATATCTATGATTTCTAACATGGTTTCAAATTAATTGAGACTTTTAAATACATGAAGGTTTTATTATATATTCCCCCAGGTCTCTTTCTTTTATATATATATGTATATATACTTTTATTTGTGCATTGTAATTATACATCATAGCAAGGTTAAAAGCTATACAGACATCCATGCACACAGCACTCGGTGCTTCCCTCTGGGCCCCACCCCACTACCAACCCCTTCCTGTACGTGTTAGTGAGGGTGGCAGTAATCCCTTCATGTATGGACATAGTGTTATTTGACCTGTTTCCTTCCTCAGCTTTCCTTTTTTTCCTCCCCAACCCTCTTCCATTATTCTACTGGTCTCTCTCCTCATTTATATAAGTCCTTTTTGTTTCTTATTTTCTCTCTAGCTTCTGCATATGAGAGAAAACATACAACCCTTGACTTTCTGAGACTGACTGGTCTCACATAGCATAATATTCCCTAGTTCTATACACCTTCCTGAAAATAACATCATTTTGTTCTTTTTTATGGCTGCGTAAAACTCCATTGTGTATATATACCACATTATCATTATCTATTCATCTGCTGATGGACATGTAGATTGGCTCCGTAACTTGCCTATTGTGAATTATGCTGCTATAAACATGGATATGCATGTGTCACTACAGTATTCTAATTTTTGTAAAAGCTCAATTACAAAAAACTTTTCAAGGATTTTGACTTCTTACCTTTGTTACATCTACCTGATCGGACCAGTCTCTGTTGAGGTACGCAGTGCAATTACTAGTATCATGACATTTAATGGATAGAGTGACATGGTAATAGCAGTAAAGCATCACTGTCAAGGGCACAATAAAATTTATCGCAATAACTGTCATCGTGTAAGACACAAAAGATCTGGAAATAAGAAAAGGCAATAATGACTACTCCTTTAATGCTTTAAATGGGGGAAGGAGAAAAAGGAAATAATTATTAGAAGTAGTACTGACAGTCATTTTATTGTTAAAAATTTTAGAAATTATGTTTGACTTTTAGTTCACTTAGACCAGAGATTGTCAAGTTATGACCTGCAGGCCAAAGCCAGCCAGCCAGCTAACTTTGTGCAGAAAGTTTTATTGGAGCACAGCTATATTCATTTACATACTGTCTACAGCTGCTCTCGCAGTCGGATGGCAGAGCTGATAGCTGCAACAGAGACCATCTCGCCCATAAAGCCCAAATTATTTATTTTTTGATGCTACAGAAAAAGTTTTAGGTTTAGATATAGTGAGACTTGGAAATTTTCTATTTGTTTTTCCAAATCATCTCTCATTTCCCTTAATAAACTAAATTATCCTCAGTTTCTTGGAAAGTATACAGGAGCATTACTAACTCACAGGCAGTCTTTCAGTGACTGCACTTTTGCTGCCCAGCTCTCAGAATGTTCTCGAACACCAGACCATCTTGAGAAGATAGTAGGGAGGCAGCCTGGACTTTCACCAGTGCTGCCTGCACTCGGGCTTCACTAACCCCTTTCCTGCTCACAATCTTAACTCTGAAATGTGCAAATATTGGAAGGGTGATTGGTACCCCCCAGAGCTGGCTTGGGAGAGGACAGAGGAAGAGAGATGGGGGACAGAGTGAGGGGGACAAAGAGAGCTGGGTAACCTTTACTTGCAACAAGCACAATTCAGCCTTCTATTCTGACTCCTGCTTGAATCACATTGTCACTACCAAGGAAGCACCCTGCCACATTCTGTAGGAGAAACATGAGAGCTTAAATCCAAAGGGAGAGAAAATGTGTCTGGTAGAGGCATTCAACTCAAAAGTGTAAACATGTCTCTTACGCATCATTTTTCCGCCAATTTATGGTACACGTGGCCCCAGTGGGATCGGGGGCATAACTAGCCCACCCTGCAATGGGCATCAAAGCCCAAAACAGGCCATTGATCCAGGCCCCCAGAATCATGCCGACATAAGTGTTGGTGGTCATTCTTCCTCCTATTAACAAGCACATTAAATATTAGCATCATTTGCAATGATCGGACTCTGCTTTGATGATTCAAAATTGTTATCAAGACTCTTTACAAGCCAGGCGTGGTGGGCACGCTTGTAATCCCAGTACTTGGGAGGCTGACACAGAAGGATCCAGGTTCGCAGCCAGCCTCAGCTACTTAGTGAGGCCCTCCGCAACTTAGTGAGAACCTGTTTCAAAATAAAGAATAAAAAATAGGGCTGGGGGTGACGCTTGGAGGTAGAATGCCCCTGGGTTCAATCCCCAGTACTGCAAAAAAATAAAAAATAAAATAAAATAAAATAAAAAGGATTCTTTACACAGTACTTTAGCTCACTCAAAGCCTATTCACATGATGCACATTGTGGAAAAAAATGACATGTAAGCTGAAACCTGAATGACAAGAAAGATCAGCCAGAGGATAGCAGGGAGGACTTTCCAGGCCAAGGAAAACAGCATAGACAAAGGCCCCAAAGTGAGAGCAGGCCTCGCTAAAGCTTAAAGGTCACCTGGGCCACATCCTGCAGGACCTTGCAGGTGGCCTTGTGAAATACGGACTTTAAGTGTAAAAGGAAGCCACGGGAACTTGAACGAGGATTGCTGGAGAAATTAGACTGACTCTGATTACAAACCATTATGTTGACTTTTTTTTTCTTTCTGTGTGGTACTGGGGATTGAACCCAGGGGCATTCTACCTCCAAGATACACCCCCAACCCTATTTTATTTTTTATTTTTGAATAGGTCTCACTAAGTTCTGAGGGCCTCGCTAAATTGCTGAGGCTGACTTTGAACCTGCCATCCTCCTGTCTCAGCCTCCCAACTACTGGGCTTACAGGCATGTGCCACCACTCCGGCTTATGTTGACATTTTAAAGAGAACATGGGTTAAGTGACCATTGGGTGATAAATGGTTTCTTTAAGAAAACTGAGAAAAGTGCTGCTGTACCTATGTCAGGACGGCAGATGGTCAGGTATCGATCCACAGCCACCACGGTGAGTAACCCAATGCTTGCCATTCCAAAAAAGATATTCAATCCAGCATAAATCTGAAAACCAAAATCAGAAAGAATCCACCATTCTAAACACCCTCCTGAGAAACACTTAAATTTTTGTCTCATCATTAAATATATTTCATATTATATTAAGGGTTTTATCTTGCTATTTTAAAATATATCTTCTGTTATCAAATTGTAACTGATTTAATAACAGAAATCGTGCTGGTCATGGGGGCACACGCTTGTAATCCTAGTACTTGGAAGGCTGAGACAGGAGGGTTGCAGGTTCATGGCCAGCCCCAGGTACTTAGCAAGGCACTTAGCAACTTAGTGAGACCCTGTTTCAAAATAAATAATAAAATAGGGCCAGGGGTGTAGCTCAGAATTAGAATGCCCCTGGGTTAAATCCCTAGTACCACACACACACACACCAAAAAAAATTATAGGAAGTGTTTCAATATCTCATTAATTTTTTTAATTTTAACACTTAAGGTGAAACTTCTGTACAACATATTCTAAAAACAAAATGCAAAGCAAGCCATAAATTACAGTGAAATGCATATAAACTATCAAAAGCTTAGTATTCACCGGGCGTGGTGGTGCACACTTGTAATCCCAGTACTTGAGAGGCTGAGACAGGAGGATCCGGGTTCGCGGTCAGCCTCAGCTACTTAGTGAGGCCCTCCACAACTTAGTGAGACCCTGTTTCAAAATAAAAAATAAAAAATAGGGATGGAGATGTAGCCTGGAGGTAGAATGCCCCTGGGTTCAATCCCCAGTATCGCAAAAAAAAAAAAAAGAGCTTAGTATTCAAAAGAGGTAGTTCAATAGGGATAAAAGGCAAACTCAATAGAAAAATAGCCAAATGATGAATGGGTTTTTCATCCAAACTCAGACACATGAAGGTTGATGACATGAGAAATACAATCACAGTAAATATTCAGCAAGATACAAATAAGATATCAGTTCATACTCACAAAAATGATGAATTTTTTTTTTCTTCTTGGTACTGGGGATTGAATCCAGGGCATTCTACCTCCAAGCTACACCCCCAGCCCTTTTTATGTTTTATTTTGAAACAGAGTTTCATTAGATTGCCAGAGTCTTGCTACATTGCGGAGGCTGTCCTTGAGCCTGCCAAATACTGGGATTACAGGTGTGTGCCACCACACCCCGCAAAAATGATGAATTTAAAAGTCTAGCAATCCCAAGTGTTTGGGGAGAAAGTGGAGTAATTGAACTGGAATAATTGGAATAAATGGAATAACCGTAATTGCAGCAACCACTTTGGAGAGCAATCTGTCAAAGACAAACATTCTCTAAACCCGATCCTTCCTCCCCTGGACATGTCCAGAGAAACTCTCACGTAATGCAGGTAGACGCAAGTATAGGAATATTTACTGAAACCTTGTTTGTGAAAAAAATGGGACAAATGTTTAGTAACAAGAAAATGAAAAAGTACAGTGGGCTATGTTCATACAATGGAATATTATATAGCGATTGATATAAGAGACTTATAGCCTCACCCATTAACATGGATAAACCTCAAAAACATAACTAGCAATGAAAGGGAATAGCATAATGCCAGCAATATGATATCATTTATGCAAAATTTAAAACACTCAAACTGTATCTGGTTTTTGTATGCAAATATGCAGTAAGAAAAACACTGATGGGAGAGAAAGGAATAGTATTGGGGACAATATAAAATGACCTTTGACAGTATCTCTTAAGTTTTATATCTTTAAAAAGAAAAACAACTTGAAGCACAGGTTGAAAAATATTAAGATTTGTCAAAACATGGGCTTCTAGTATTCTAGTACTCTCATTTTTCCTCTATAATTTCATGGCTTATAATAGGAACCTATTAAAAACTGACCAAAATCCTATTCGCCTATTATCCTAATGCAAATTAATATTAACTCATTTCCTTGTCAGTAAAAATAACAGTGAATATATTTAATAATAATTCCTGCCGGGAGTGGTGGCACACACTTGTAATCCCAGTACTTGGGAGACTGAGACAGGAGGATCCCGGTTCGCAGCCAGCCTCAGCTACTTAGTGAGGCCTCCACAACTTAGTGAGATCCTGTTTCAAAATAAAGAATAAAAAATAGGACTGGGGGTATAGCTCGAAGGTAGAATGCCCCTGGTTTCAATCCCCGGTACTGCCAACAAATAATAATAATAATAATTCCCATGGAGGCCTTTCTATAGGAAAAAAATCAACAACCTGATAGTGTAACTACACTCCTTAGATATTATGATTACTGCTATTTTGTTTCAAATGAAAGTAGAGTATTTCCTTTTGAATTTGCAATATGCAAATTTTTATTTGAATATGATATTACTTCTTCTCTAGTTAAATGTTAGTTGTTTCATTTGTTTTTTCCTTCAGGTTGAGAGAATTTTGAATATACAACAGTCATTCGTGATTTTATTTCACTTCTTAAAGAATGTGTCCTCAGTGCCGGGCATGGTGGCGCATGCTTGTAATCCCAGTACTTGGGAGGCAGAGACCGGAGGATCCAGGTTCGCGGCCAGCCTCAGCTACTTAGTGAGGCCCTCCGCAACTTCATGAGACCTGGTTTCAAAATAAAGTATAAAAAATAGGGCCGGGGGTGTAGCACGGAGGTAGAACGCCCCTGGGTTCAATCCCCGGTACCGCAAAAAAAAAAAAAAAAAAAAAGAATGTGTCCTCAGTCACTTCTGAAGCTGTTTTCCATGAAAGCATCATATCTATTATCCTGCAATATCTTATTTGATTTAAATTCTTGGGATTTTAAAAAACATTTAAATTTACATCTCTTTGAGCTAATTTACTTTGCTTTTATCCCAAAGATCCCCCATACCTGACAACCTGCATATCCAAATTTCCAGCTTCCATACAGATCTGAAGCAGCAGACATGGGGTAGCCAATGCTACTGACCCCTATATCAGTAAAAGCCAGGTTCATAATAATGGCATTCGTAGCTGTCCGAAGTTCCTTGTACTTAACGAAGATGCCCAGAACTATTATGTTGCTGAGAATACTTATCACACCTGAGAACACATACAAAAATATCATGTACTTTTTTAATGTTTAAAAGTAGAATCAAGCCGGGCATGGTGGCACATGCTTGTAATCCCAGTACTTGGCAGGCTGAGACAGGAGGATTGCAGGTTCGCAGCCAGCCTCAGCTACTTAGTGAGGCTCTCCGCAACTTAGTAGACCCTGTTTCAAAATAAAGAATAAAAAGTAGGTTGGGGGTGTAGCTCGGAGGTAGAATGCCCCTGGGTTCAATCCCCAGTGCCAAAAAATAAAATAAGGCTGGGGGTGTAGCTCTTCAGTAGAATGCCCCAGGCTCAATCCCCAGTACCGCAAAAAAAAAAAAAAAAGTAGATCAAAATTAAATATTTAAGCCCCTTCAAAACCATAGCAAATACAATTAGGTTCTTTTTTTTTTTTTGGTGGTACTGAGAATGGAACTCAGGGGCATTCTACCTCTGGGCTATGCCCCCAGCCCTATTTGGAAACAGGGTCTCACTGAGTTGCTGGGAGCCTCACTAAATTGCTGGGGCTGGCTTTGAACCTGCAATCCTCCTGTCTCAGCCTCCCAAGTATTGGGATTATAGGCATGCACCAGTTTAGGTTCATTTATTTAAAGAGTTCCTGCTGTTCCTAAAAGAGTAACATCTATACTTGGTGGTTCATACCTGTAATTCCAGTACTTGGGAGACTGAGACAGGAGAATCACAGATTTGAGTCCAGCCTCTGCAACTTAGCGAGGCCCTCAACAACTTAGCAAGACCCTGTTTCAAAATTTAAAAAAAACAAAAATAAAAAGGGCTGGAGGTGTAGCTCAGAGGTAGAATGCCCCTAGGTTCAATCCCCATTACCACACACACAAAAAAGTGTAACATCTTCAGCACCCTTCTAAAAAACAGAAATAAGAAAATTAAAACACCAGGAATCTGCTGATTACATAAGCTAGCACTGAGGGCTGGTTTTAATGTTATCACTGTTGACCACTATCCCTGAAGGTTCCCCCTCGGCTTTCCTCAGGCCATCCCTGCTGGTTTTTAGGGTGAGCTTTAAACACACCCTGCTTTCAGCAGCTTAGTTTCTTCCCCCCTTTCCTGAAGCCGGAAGCTCTTCTTTCTCCATAGTTTCCTTTTTCAAGTCTCAACTGTCATTGTATCTTAACAGCACTTTTGTCACTATTACCAGTCCTGGTATAAGCTCCAGTTTCACATTTTCTGTTTTGATTTAACTCATTGCCATTAAACATTTATTAAGCATTTACCATGTGTAAGATCACATAGCTGTTCCAATATTTCTTGAGACTAGATACATCTAAATCTGAATTCTTCATCCAATGCACATAAACACACATGTAGACACACACACACACACACACACACACACACACACACACACACATGCACACCTATAGAACAATGCACACCACATGATTTGACTATCCAAACAGCAGGTGGAGCCAGCTTTCTGGTGCATTGGGATCACAGGTGACATCACCCTAGTCAAGTTTCCACAATCTGGGATCTGACTCAGCCTCACAGACTGGATGCACATGTCAACCTGATCAACATCCTCTAAGCTGCAAGGGAGGCATGTTTCCCATAAGCCACATGTGGGCTACACTAGGTCCTAATGATGGGGTAGGACGGGAATAGATTTCAGTGGGAAGGAGGGGCTAGAACCATTATCCAACTCCTAGGAACTAACGAAGGAGTGGTCCACATGGAGTGCTGCGTAGAATGCAGATCAGATGGGAGTTCCCTAAGACCTAACTGAACTGACCTACTATCTACTCATTAAAAATACCTACAACTAAGGAAATAAAACAGTGCTTAAGACAGCTACAGAAAGAATAGAGAGCTAAATTGATTACTTGATACCTGCCCCCATTATATCTTAGACCTCCCCTAAAATATACTTTATTTTGGTTGTGTACTTAGTAGGCAGCAATTTACTATGCTAAAGTGTGTGTGTGTGTGTGTGTGTGTGTGTGTGTGTGTGTATGTGTTACTAGGGATTGAACACAGGGACATTATACTTCTGAGCTACACCCCCAGCCCTATTTTGTATTCTTTATTCTAAAACAGGGTCTCACTAAGTTGTGGAGGGCCTCACTATGTAGCTGAGGCTGGCCGCGAACCTGCGATCCTCCTGTCTCAGCCTCCCAAGTACAGGGATTACAAGCGTGCACCACCACACCTGGCTATGCTATGTTCTTATCTGACTTTTTAAATCAATGGATGTATAGCTAGTCCAGAGAGTTTTCATTAAATTTTTTGCAGTATTTCTTGGTTTCTGTGACTTCTCTCCAATCTCATTTTCACAGCCTTCTTAATCTATTCCTGAATCTTTTTTCTTCAACTCTGCCTTATTAAATATGTGCATTGTCTAACTTTCTGTCCTAGACCTTATTCAACACATTTTCTGTGTGATTTTTTTTTTTTTTGTACTGTGGATTGAACCCAGGGGCATATTACCTCCAAGCTTCACCCTCAGTCCTTTTTATTTTGAAAGAGGGTCTTGCTAAGTTGCTGAGGCTGGCCTCAAACCTATGATCCTCCTGTCTCAGCCTCCCAAGTATTAGGATTACAGGCATGCACCACCACACCATACTTCCTGGTAATTTCTTTATATCCAAGATCAGTCTCATAAAACTGGAGTCCATGTGGTCCAGCTTTTTTTTTTTAAACAGGATCTTGCTAAATTGCTGAGGTTGACCTCAAACCTGTGATCCTCCTGTCTCAGATTCCCAAGAACTGGGATTACAGTCATGCACCACCATGCCCAGCTGTGTCCAACTTTTAACTGGACATCTTTTTAACTGAACTCAAAGATATCTCCTCCTGCCCCAAACCTGGTCTTCTCCAGGTATGTTCATACCTTGGTGAACACCACCATCTACTCAGGAGTGCATGTGCGTATGCATGTGCACGCACACACACACACACACATACACACACACACTCACACACACAAACCCTAAGAGTCATCTTTGATGTTCCCTCTCACAATCCCCATATCTAATAGTCAATTCTACCTTCTAGCTCTTGAATATGTCTACCTATTGCTGTCCCCACTGCCATTACTCCTAAACCTAAATAAAAGATTAAATTAAAAATTAAATCTAAAGTAACAAATCTCTATAGGCTATTGGTAAAAGTGACAAATGAAATAAATGCTTTGACTGCACCCCTTTCCTTGTAGTTTTAATTTTGATAAGGGAGTTTACGTGGGTTTGGGTAAAGGAAGAGCATTGGGGGATCTAGAGAACAACAGATGTTTGATACAGGGGCAGGACAAAAGCATAAGGAGGTGAGATACGCTACCTTCAGTTCATCTACCAACAACACACACAAATAACACATACTTATGGTAGTCCTTGATAAAACTGACCCTTGTAGTTATATATGTGAGGGCCCTAGAACCAAAATGCTTGGGTTCAAGTCCAAGGGTAGCTACTTAGTAGATGTGTGTCTTGGGCAAAGTTTTTAAGCTCTTCGTCTGTATAAACTGGGGAAATAAATCTCAAAAGCAACTTACTGAATTAGGGTTAGGATAAATTATTCTGCACATGTGAGGATTTAGAACAATGGTATAAAACAAGTATTTAAATGACTTTAGTAGTTGTAACAAGATGACTATTATTATATCTGTTAGAACAATAAACATCAGAGAGAACATTTTCTTAGGAAATTTCCTTTGCATTCTACTCTTGTAACCAGATCAAGTTTGGATAGCTTTTCTTGATCATCTACGAAAAACAAATTAAATCAAAAGCTTGTGCATAAAGTATTTCCATGTAATTCTGATAATGGGGTTGTCTCATTTTTTGCAACAACACAGCAATCAAAAAGAAAACAAAACTTGTCTGGTATTTATCATACAGAAGTATTCAAATGATTAAGCTAACATATCCCTAAAATTACTAAAAGTCACTAAGGAACACCTAATTTCTAGCACATGAAGTAGTAACTCTAATTGTGAATTATGAGGGGAAAACTAAAATATTATAAAGAATAAACTAGGTAGAGGGAGATTTGTTATACTTTTCACACTACTGTGGAACATAGTAAAATTGAAAATTTTCATAAATTAATTCAAAAAATAGCTGGGCGTGGTGGCGCACGCTTGTAATCCCAGTACTTTGGGAGGCGGAGACCGGAGGATCCGGGTTCGCGGCCAGCCTCAGCTCTTTCTCTCTCTCTCTCTCTCCGTCTCTGTCTCTCTACCTAGTGAGGCCCTCTGCAACTTCGTGAGACCCGGTTTCAAAATAAAGTATAAAAAATAGGGCTGGGGGCATAGCGCAGAGGTAGAACGCCCCTGTGTTCAATCCCCGGTACCGCAAAAAAATAAATAAATAAATAAAAAATAATGAACCCAATATAATAATTTCTAAAACTTGTCACTGACTATGAAGTTGGAAATTAAGTGACTGCTCAGTATGTTATACCACGATTAAGCCAATCCATTAAAAAGGTAAAGAATTTGACATTTCCCCCAACCCTTGGTCTGCAAACAAGCCTTTATCATAATCCAAAGTTTGTGTATTTGTGGGAAGAAAGCAACAAATAGTTGTTCAGCTCCTACCATATGTGTCATTTAGGTGCATTTAGGTGTCATTTAATTTTACTCCTCACAATGACCATGACCGGTAGCTTATTCTTATCTTCACTTTACAGATTTAAAAAAAAAAATTGGAAGAACAAAAAAAGTGGAGGAACACGCTCACAGTTTCAAAGATACTAAAAGATGAATTCCAAAGCTCAAGAATTTTCCAATACAGCATTCTGGAAGAAGCCGAATGTTCCAACTCTGTCTTCAATGCCAGTACTATACTCTACTCCTTTTAGGACTTATTTTCTTTCCAGAATCTTTCAATCTTTAACTAGATTCCACCACCAAAAAGAAAATTATGAAAATTATGTATGAGAATAGTGATATGAAAATACCTTTTTGCTATATAGCAAAAAGGTATAGTTCCCCCCCAAAAAATAATTTGGCAATGTAATAACTAAACATATGGTTGACTTTTATTTTAAAACTATTTTATAGAAAACTTTCTGCAGCCCCACTTCACCGCTCTCACATTATCAAAATATCCTGGGACGTGAATCACTGTTAGCAGTGCTTCGCTTATTCTATCACTTACATCCTCTTCCAGCAAGAATACAATCCTCTCATTTGCCACAGGAGCAAGCCATCGTGTAGTCTCATGCTGAAATCCCCGTTCGTCTTTACCCATTCCAAAGCAAGATACCTGTTAGTGGAGGAATCCATACCTGCCAGAATCAAGTAAGTTGCAACAATGTTGTGTTCAGTCTGTGAGAAGACAGAGACGGAGCCATCTTCATTTTTAGGGTCTGAACTGTTATCTAAATTATTCCTGAGCATTTTGGAGGGAAGCGAGTGAGACAGCTTTCATAACAAGCCTTCAATAATTATGAACTGTTTTAATGGCCCATGAGGAAAGGTTTTTCAGAACCAATAATTTCCACTTAGAGACCTCAAAGAAGGGCCTTTTCATAGAGGCCCTCCCTTAACAAATTTAATTGGGCCAGAGGAAAGGATTTTTAATTCCCAGAGCAAGGGAAGAGCTTATTAGAAAACAAAAAGAGAAATACCAATTACCACACATTTTAACTAATTTGGGCATCAGTCTTATATTTAAGCAGATTACCAAGCATACACATCCTATTTAAACAATAAACACACTCAGAAAATTAGTGGAGCTAACTTCACTGATTTCTGCCTGAAATGAATAACCAGCCTTAGTCCTCTATAACTATTCAAATTAAGGATGCTGTTTTCTATTGACCCTGAGTTTTCCATTTCAGTTCCCTTTTTTTCTTAAATACAGATACAGAGTAATTTCCCCCCATATTTCCTCTACACTAAAGGTACCAATATTATCTGGTGTACATCATTTCTTACAAGGTTTTTCACTTCTTTCCTTTTTAACAAAAACAAGGATACACACACACACACACACACACACACACACACACACAATCATACAACTTGTTTCCCCATAAATGCCATACTATAAATTTCAGGTCAACAAATCTAACTTATTAATAGTTACATATAGCTACCAATAGCCTGGGTATGGCATGATCTACTACTCCACCATCTACCTCAGTTAATTTACCTTATCCTTTGATATACACAAGTAATTAATAGTACATGGTGATAGTAATCATTTCAGCCAAGTATATAGATTCAATCATCCATTCATCTTGCAAAGTACAGGGTAATTCTAATATTCTGTATTATCATGTTATAATGTGAAAAATTAGTTGCAATTTAATATGAACAAGTATTGAGAATGACAAGGTATTCCTATCTTTTCTTCCATATTCTTTATGCCATGTAACATTAAAGTGATTTGACAGTGAACACCTTAAAATCAATAAAACTTCTGAGAAATGCTAAGATGCACTGAAGTTAAGTGTAAGCATAGAATAGAACCACTAGAGGGCTATATTTGCCCATTTAATTAATTTTGTAACTCTTTAAATGGCATAGGAGGGACCAAAGATAATCCTTTTGCCTCAGTTCTCCCACCCGGTTAAACTCAAGGTTTTGTTTCCAAATCACATGGCAACCAGTCCTCAATTTTTTGTAAATGTAAAGTAATACTCTGAAGAGCAGCTGTACTAGGAAAGTGAATCCCATCTGCATTCCCAAGTATCAAAATACTTCCAAATAACCGGGAGCAATAAACTTAATACCTAAGAGGAGCTCTCAAGAATTTTAAGTTTTTCAAGACACTGTGGAAATAAGATGAGGAAATAAAGTTTAAAATGGCAAATGAAAAAAAGATAGAGCTAAAGTTAAAAGTGCAATCTCCAAGTGTTTGTCTACTGTTCTATGCATTACTTCCATCATTGCTAAATACTAAAAAAAAGAAAAAAGAGAAAAGAAAAACTCTGTAGTAATTGTAGTATTGTCCTTTGGACAGCATCATTGTTCCTCTGACACTAACACCATTTATATATAAACCAAGAGTAAAACCCTGGCCCCAGTATTCAAAATTTCATCTCAAGGATTCTAAATAAGAGCCATCTTTCCTGAGCTGTTAAAGCACATCTACCTCTTTCCATGAAAAAGTAATTTTCCACTCATCATAAAGATTTATGGCCTATATATTTATTTTGCTACAATTCTATTAACCAAAAAGGGTAAGACCCGAAATACTGACATAGGCAATATTATATGCTACTCGAGTTTATCACTCATGATAGAAAATTTAACAATATAGATATTTCCTTCTCAGAAACAACAAAGGAAAAAGAAAAAAAATCAATGGCAATTGGTAAATGGTTCCATTTACCGGTATTTTTTTTTGGGGGGGGGGTGAACCCAGGTGCGTTCTACCTCTGGACTATTACCCCAGCCCTTTCATTTTTTTGTTGAAACCAGGTCTCACTAAGTTGCTCAGGCTGGTCTCAAACCTGTGATCCTTGTGTCTCAGCCTCCCAAGTACTGGGATCACAGGAGTGTACCACCATGCCCACTGGTATCATGGTATTCTAACTTGCTATCATGGTTATTTCTTGATATTACACTAGCAATGATGATCAAAACCAACTGCATTTGTAACATCCATACCCGGGAATCTGAGCATGTGGTAGGCAATCAAATATTTATATACAGTGAATAACATCTTAAACCTTTATTTATTTATTTTGCAGTACTGGGGATTGAACCCAGGGGCATTCTACCTCTGAGCTACACCCCCAGCCCTATTTTTTATTCTTTATTTTGAAACCGGGTCTCACTAAGTAGCTGAGGCTGTGAACCTGAGATCCTCCTGTCTTAGCCTCCCAAGTACTGGGATTACAAGTATGCACCACCATGCCTGGCTCATCTTAAACTTTTAAAGCCTTTAGAGTCTTTAAAAAAAGGGGGGGTGAGAAAATAAAAATTTTTAGTAAGCCTTTCAATAAACCATTTTTTCAATGAGAAAAATTAAATATTTCTTCATAATTTCTTTAACTACTCTAATTTTAATATAGCTGCTCTAATTTTAATAGATTCACAATAAAAATTTAAAATCAATTATTAACTGGAATTAGAGAAACTGCTTTACTCTCTATACTAAAAGACAACAGGGAAATACAATAAAAGATACTAATGTTCTCATATGTACAAAGGCAAACATTTTGAGAGGGGTATTAATTCACAATCTTAAAGTATTGCTAGAGCAACTTGTTTTTTAGATTATTAGTAATCAATGTAAGAAAATCCTTTTAGCCCTCTATCTGTAATCCAATGTTTAATCTCTAGTTGTTCCTTTGAATTTCAAAAACTAGGTTTGGGTCAATAAGTACACTCTAAATAACTTAAAGGAATAAAACATTTTATTTAAAAAATTCAAATATGCTTCAAATGAAAACGTCCATTTATTAAGCACCCACAGAGTACCAGGCACTGTACAAAATATTAAGACCTGCTCATGCTCTTTAGAGCAAAATTGACCGTTGTGCGGCACTCATTTTTGCATGGCGCTGACATTTCAGTCCCATTGTCATAGAATGACCTCGTCTTCAAGACTTGTTCAAGAGACAAGTTTCCAATCCACAGCAGACGCAGAGGTGCAGTTAAAGCAGAGGCCAACCCATGAAGTCTGTCAGTGGTTACATCTAATGTCCTCTTCCTGACCAAAGGAAAATTAAAGTGTTAAGGGCATAAAAAAGGGGTTTTCAACAGTAGAATTACCTAAATTTCAAGTTTAAATTCAGCATTAATCCTGTTTAGTAAATTTACCTTACCAAATTTAACTGTCATTCATATTAAACCTTTATTTTTCAAATTAAAAATACAGCAAATAAGCAGGTCAAAAAATTAAAAGACAAAAGCAATAAAGAGTAATATAAAATGAAGGCATAAATTGGGCTACAGCAAAGAAACCTGCAATGTTCTACATACTGACAGAGAAAAAAAACTGGAGGACAATATCAATTCTAAAATTTCCATCATTAAAGACATTTTTCTCATACTCACCTCGGAAACCACCACCCCCTCTTCCTCCTCTGAAGCCCCCACCTCCACCTCCTCTTCCACCTCTAAATCCACCTAAAAAAGGAAATATTTATTAATTAACTGTAACCTCAAATTCTCATAAGCCTACAAAGATAATACGATTCCTATAATTATGAATAAATATAGATTGATCTATTTTATCTTACAGATTTTTAAAGATAAAATGGAGAAACTATAGCAATTTCCCAATTGGGCAGATTACCACCTTTTATAGAAGTATCCTACTTTTATAAATTAAAAAAGCTGGGCATGATGGCACACGATTGTAATCCCAGTACTTGGGAGGCTGAGACCGGAGGATCCAGGTTCTCGGCTAGCCTCAGCTACTTAGTGAGGCCCTCCACAACTTAGACCCTGTTTCAAAATAAAGAATAAAAAATAGGGCTGGGGTGTAGCTCGGAGGTAGAATGCCCCTGGGTTCAATCCCCAGTACTGCAAATAAATAAATATTTAGCCCTATTATTAAATGTATGATTACCTTAGCCTTTGCTTATGGTTAATACTTTTAATTAAACTAAGGAGAGTTTGATTGAACTAAGGGTTTTTATCCTACGAACAAAGGAGGTCTTTTGACAGTTATAGGTGGTTTTGCTCTGGGGATACACTTTAATAACTATTATGTTGAAGGCTAACTGAACTGCATATGGACCATAGCTGATGCTCATGTGCTAATGAGACTTGAAATTTTAACAGACACTCTACAGTGTACTATGTTGCTAAGCTATGATGTTCAGTAGGTTAGGCATATTGAATGGATTTTTAATTTAAGATATTCTCAATCATAAGTAGAAGGGCACCTGTACTGGCAGTAGTTCCTGGCATGACATCAGAAGACATGGGTTTTAATTCTGGGCCTGCCCATTGTTTGATTATGGTAAATGGACTTCTGTGAAACTGTTTCCTCATATATAAAATAAGAACATCATCTATCTCAAAAAACTTTCCTCTCAGCATGCAATACACAATGACGGTTAACTAAGAAATTACAATTCAGTTAAGAGACCCTTAAAAGTCATACATAACATTTTGGTCAACAAAGGGCCGTGCATAAGACAGTGATCTCATAAAACTATAAGGCAGCTGGAAAATTCCTAGTGCTCAGTGACACTGTAGAACAATGCGCTACTCACCTGTTTGTGATAATGATGGTATAAACAAACCTACCACACTGCCAGTCATAAGTACAGAATATACAACCACATACAGCATATAAGTTGACAGTGACTATAAACCATGTCACTAGTTTATGCTTTTTATTAAGAGCATATTCCTACTTATTAAAGAAACTTTACTGTAGAACAGTATGCCACATGACATGAGTATTATCCTCATACATCTCATGCTTACTGTGTCTCTCAATTGCATCAAGAAGCCATGTTGACTGACCTACACCATCTACATTTGTATAAGCACACTCTATGTTCATACAACAATTAAACTGCCTGGTTTCTTAGAACTTGTCGCTAAATGATGAATGATTATACTTAAATTCTCCAAGCAAACATGAATAAACCAAGAGTTAAAATCCCTCAAAAGTATACTTTCTTAGGTTTTTTTCTTTGTAAGTTGTTGAAACAAAGCATTATTACTATGAGCAATTTGCCAATATTTGAAAGCAGCTTTACTAAAAGAAATAAATAAAAAGGTAATTTGCCTACATAGAAAATTAAATTGCACTGTATGAATTAGCTGTGGCTATGAAATCTCATCAGAAATTTTCCTCTACATGTAAGTAACTTACCACCTCTACCACCACCTCTGCCTCCTGCTCCTCCTCTTCCTCCTCGACCTCCCCGGCCACCACCTCTTGGAGGTCCTTTCTCACCTGGAGGTCGAGGTAAAAACCTCTGCAGTGGCAGCAGCTTGTATGGATCTATATAAAACTGGAAGTTTAATAGGAGAAGTGTTTAACAGAAGTATGACGACTTGGATAGTACGTGATAATCAAAACTACTTAGGTTCAAATCCTACTCCTACCATTCATTGCTGTGAAGCTCTGGGCAAGGACTTTTCTAGTACCTGATTTCTCATCTGTAAAATGTAGATATTAAGCATCTACCTCACATGGTTGTGTGAGGATCAAAAAAATGTAAATAAAGCATTTAATAAGCAATAGGTGCATATAAAAATCAAGGCTAATTCAATCTCATTTTTCTTCAAAAATAGATAATGCCTCCCAAAAATTAATTACATTTTCACTCAACAGAACTGTTATGCCCAAGCTATGCCATTTTTGGATCCTTAGTTGCTCTCTGTCTCAGATTTTGCACATTGTTTTCTCTATCTGAAATGTACTCCCTCCTCTGACTAGCCCAGTAGTTCCCAAGTGCTTGCCTAACTACATCAAAATTATCCAAGAGCTTTATCTTTTCTAAGTTGAATCCTGGGCCCTAACTCTTTTAAGAGAAACTGAGTCAGATTTCTAGGAATAGGACCTAAAGGGGCATCTTAACCCCCCCCACCCACACACACTTATGCAATCAGGTGTGAGCATCATTCCCAGACAACTTTTAGATCTCTGCTTGGAGACCACTTCCTCAGGGAAGCCTGCAGATGAAATTTGGTCCCACTATAAAGACTCTCAGAGGAATCTATATTTTTCCTTCACAACATGTATCATGTTATCATGTGAAATCCTTTAATATGTACCTTCTCCCCAATATGCTTTATAATGTAACATTTTACTTGGAATGTGTATTCATACAAGCTTTTCAGGAAGAGTTGTAAATAAACTAAAAAAATATACGCCAGCAGTTAGATTTTGCTAACATGGGTAAGGAATACTTTCTAAAAGGCTATACTTTTAAAGGTCAGTTAGCTCAATGTTTATAATAAAGAACTTCTCAGTTTAAGAGCTTCAGTAGTGACACAGTGGGGGAGTCTCAAGTGTCCCAAGAGGGACCTCCCTAAGGTATGCCATCTCCTTATAAAACCAAGGATCCTATATATCATAAGCTTGACTTACCTTCTGTAGTTTTTTAAAGGAAGCTGCCTTCATGTTTTCTGACAATTTAACTGAAAAATACTATTGATTTTATTAAGGAACAAATAAGAAATTAAGATGTATCTTCTGGTTTCACTTTAAAAACAAGGTTAAAATATACAGGCATATATAGGACAGATAAGAAATTAGTTTCCAAGAGGAAATGAAGTTTTTCTAAAAAAAAAACTAAACAAAACAAAGACCTGCAAATTCTGCCAAACTATTTTAGTGGCACCATCATATCTAATGCAACCAACTCAATCCTTACCAACACTTATCACCAACACTTATCCAAATGGCCATGATTTCCAGAACTCTTCAAGAAGTCATCTTCCTAGGGCTTATTTCAATACATATATATGGATGAATACCTTCTTAGCTTTTGATTCTTATGATCCAATCTCTAGCAATGTTGCCTTTCTTTCTGTTTCATTCATTCATTTCTGATGTACTAGAGATTGAACCCAGGGTCTCACACATGCTAGGAAAGCACTCTACCACTAAACTAATCCCCAGTCCTTTTTTAAATTTTATTTTGAGACAGGGTCTAGCTAAGTTGCCCAGGCTGGCTTTAAACTTGTGATCCTCCTGCCTCAGCCTCTGGAGTAGATGGTATTACAGGTATGTGCCAACATACCTGGCAATGCTGTCTCACTCTGGGGGGGAAACAGTAAATTCTCAATGAGATTACTAAGTCATCCACTTAAAAAGGATACAAAATCTCTAAGTTGACCAAATATTTCATCCACTTTTCCAATTTGTTCTTTGTTTTCTAAATAAACCGGAGCATTGAAATAAGGCACCTTATTTTCATCTGTGGTACATTTACAAACTATGTCATCTTCACAGGGATGCATGAATTCTCCTAATACTGAAATAGGACAAGAAAATATTAAAATATGGAACTATTTCAAAGGATATTGACCAACCTCTCTGGAGGCTTTCTTCTGGCTACCGGGGATTTTAGCATATCTGTTCTCTTCTGAGGCAGAAGAGCAGTCATCAATACCGTAGACTTCCTGATCTGGCACACCAACACCACAAAATACTAGATATGTGATCTAGAGGGAGGTACCCACCCTCTCTGCTTCAGTGTCCTCTTCAATATGGGGCCAATAACATACAACCTGTATCTATACTTACTATGTGAGTAATAACATATAAGTTTTATCTATACCTAACACATGATTAAGTGAATTAACAAATGTCAAGCGCTTAGAATAGTGCCTGGCACAATGAAACCATTGAACCTGGCAGTTATCTTACCATAACTATTACAATTTCATTAAACCACCATAATTCATTCTCTTGATTTTTCTTTTTCTCTAACCTCTAAATGAGAATCAGCCTTTGTTCTTGTCTTTTCCCCTCTTTCCTTAGAGCCCATTTCCACTATATCTTTACCAAGGATTCTTAATCTTTTTCAGGGAAGTCTGGAATCCCAAATAGCTGCCTTTATTTCTATCACCCTGAACTAAAATACTCATCACATGGCTGCAAAACTAATTCTCCTTCCCTTTCCAAGCTCAGATCCTAGAACCTTTTAATTCCAGTATTAGCCAAGTTCTACTCATGTTTTCTTTTGAAAGCTCTCTTCCATCTAACCCATTTTTTCTCACCGTCACCATTCTATTATTGTTAGGTGTTTTTTTGGGGGGGGGTACTGAGTATTAAACCCAGGGGCATTCTACCTCTGAGCTATACCCACAGCCCCCGCCTTTTTGTGGTACTGGGGATTGAACCCACGGGCATTCTACCTCCGAGCTACACCCCAGTCCTTTTTTTATTCTTTATTTTGAAACAGGGTCTCACTAAGTTGCAGAGGGCCTCACTAAGGAGTTGAGGCTGGCCACGAACCCGGATCCTCCTGTCTCAGCCTCCCAAGTACTAGGATTATAAGTGTGCACCACCACGCCCAGCCACAGTCCTTTTTAATTTTTATTTTGAAACCGGTTCTCACTAAGTTGCTGAGGGTCTGGCTAAGTTTTGAAGGGTTTCACTAACTTCCAGAGGCTGGCCTGGAACCTGCAATCCTCTTGTCCTGCCTGGCTTCACTGTCACCATTTTAAATCAGGCTCTCAATGCTTGTGCCTGGACTGTTAGAACAGCTTGTGGGCTGGGATCTTTGATTTGGGCCACTGCCCCCCTTCAAACCATCCTGCACACTGATCCACTAATTCTTAATTGGACACTGTTCAATTAGTACCCTAGCAAAGAAACTTAACTCTGTGTCAGCTTTCTCATCCATTATAATGGAATCAGCACTCAATATTGCTTAATTAATCTCATCTTTTCAACCCAAGAGTACAAGTTCCACCTCCATAATGCATTTTCCTTATCCTTCAGCTTGCTTGATCTCCTTGTATGCTACAGTACTATTATAAGTCAGTTTATAACATGTTCCACACCTCCCAAACCAAGCTGCAGCCTTCCTACAAGAGCTGCAGGATCTTCAGCACCTACCTACCAAACTTGCTGTAACACAACCCCACAACCCAATCCCTCTTCTTCATCTAGGCTAAGCTTTGAAGACGACATACAGACTACACGTTCTGGCGGTCCTTGGTCCTGGCCTTTGTTAAAGCCTCCGCGACCACCCCCTCGTCCAAATCCTCCTCTGCCACCGCCGCCTCGAAAGTTGCCACCTCCTCCACCTCGGAAGTGGTTGTTGCTGCTGCCACCACGATTGAAGCCACCACCTCCACCTCCTCGATTAAAGCCTCCACGACCTCCGCCTCGAAAAGACATGACCTCCCCTACCTGGATGGAAAAAAAAAACGATAAGTACCTTCTGATCGTTGCGGTCTGGGTACACATCTAACCCCCAACGAGCCTCGCTCATAACGCAAGAGGGGTCAGTAATAACAGCAGTCCTGCCACTTAGCACACACCGCCAGGGACGAACTCGAAAAGTGAGGCGTGTTACCTCCCCGCAGCCCTGAGAGCGAGGACCGACGGACCACACACCAGCCTCGCCGCCCCGGGGTCAGCACCTCCTCCCCAGCAGGCAGCGAGGTCCTCCCGCAGCATTCCCTCCCTCCCGCAGCCCGGGCCGCGGTCGCATCCTCAGACCCTGCAGCTTCCGTGACCGCTCACCGGCGCCACGTGCACCTCCGGCCCCGGTCGGGCGCTCACACCCACCGCGCGCGGGACACTTCCGCTGCACTAGACCCTCCTCGGCCACCGTACCCGCAGAGTTCTTAAAAAAACTAGAAACTTGATAGCGGTTTGCAAAAAGAGCCAGTCACCGGCAGATTCAGCGACCCCGACTACTTTCTAAAGCAGCCATCGGCGCCGGAAAAGAAGCGATAATACCTAACCTCAAGCCCTAGTTTACGACAGTGAAAACAACCTGCCTAACGAGGAGCGGCGGAAGTGACGTTTCCGTGTCCGTTGCGTCATGACGTTACCGGAAGTACCGCCCTAGTGTTGCCCTGGGAGACAGTGGACGTCAGGGCTCCGCCTCCTCGCTGCCGCGGCCGGACGTCTTAGTGGTTGGCGCGTGATGGCTCCGGTAGGCGGTGCGGACAGGAGCGGTGCTCTCCTTCTCAGGCCGAGAAATGCTCCCCAGCCTCGCTCATCAGTTCGTCGCCAGCGCTAGAAACTGAGGAGTTCAAGCCGCGTTTTGCCCAGGGTTGGGTCCGGCCATGCCAGAACTTGTCCCAGCCGGAGGACGTTTATGTGCGTCTTCTAGAGCCTTGTTTCTTGCGGATCTTTTGGTCTGTACACCTTGTGGGCTGAACTGTGACTGTCCATTTGTCCTATGGTTTCATCAGTTAAAGGAAGAGAAGCAGAGTGTGTGTAAAGAAACTATGTTATCTAATAGAAAGCCAGATCACCTTTTAATCTTTGTAACATCTATTAGTTGATCTAGTGCGTTTTTGATCACCGACAGGCTGTGCACCAGTCCATCCTGGAAGCTCCTCCCCGCTTCTTTGATATCTGACATCAGCTTCCCCCAAACCCACCAAAACTAATAAAGGCAGTCACCTCCATTTATTAAATGATTGGCCTCTTTTATACCCAAAACTTGAGACTTTACCTTGATATTTGACAGTCTACCACCTCTTCTTTGAAAGAAAGTGAAGGTTAGTACCTATTTCAGAGGGTTATGGTAAATGAAATTTTGAAAGGCCTTTGTAAACTTTACTATGGAAATATTAGGAATTCCAGTGTGGACTAGAGTAAGCTTCCTGAGGGAGCACCTAACATTCCTATATATAAAAGAATTTTTTACGTATGTTTTTAATTCAGATTTGATAAATGTACTTCAAATTTTGTACATACAAGGGTAGAATTATAACTGCTGTTTCCCATTGTGTAATTTAACAGTGAGTTCCTCTAAAATGTACCATTTATTCCCAATATGAAGACAGCTTTAAATATATCTCAATGGACAAATCTTGAGATGCCACACCTGGTCATCCACTTTTCATGGAAAGAGAAATGAATCGAGTCTGGACTATGTATGGAATCACAGGCATATACAGTGATTGCCTGACCATCTTTTGTTTTTTTTCCTAGAATGAAAAAAAAATATTTGAAGGTCAAGGACAGAAACTTCTGGGATACAAACATGTAGATGTACACATGAAAGTGGGTATGAAATATGAAATATAAAATCTTTGTATCAAGTATTAATGCTTACCAGACCGTTTCTACCTGAGAAAAGGCAGTAAATAATTTTTTTTAATGCCATTCTGTTATCAAACAGTCTGTCATCAGTCACCCCAGTGCTGGCATGAAGGGCACAAGAATGGAGTGACCTTGGGATCAGAGATGGAGGTGACCACCGGGTGTGGTGGCACATGCCTATAATCCAGTACTTGGGAGCTGAGACAGGAGGATCGCAAGTTCTAGACCAGCCTCAACAACTTAATGAGAGCCTCAACAACTTAGTGAGATCTTATTTCAATTTTTTAAAAAATAAAGGGATGTGGGGGTGTGGCTTGGAGATAGAATGCCCCTAAATTTAATCCCCATTACCAAAAAAAGAAAAGAAAAACAAAAAAGATGGAGGTGACCTATAAAACCAATAGCATGGACCTCCAAGGCTTATTCAGCTACTGCCATCAGCAATGCCCCACCTGACAGCAGTAGAAACCAATGCTGTGCCCACAATATGGCACAATTCACAAGAGGACCAACTAGCCATTTGGTGGCAAGTTGACTATATCTGATCCCTTCAGTCTTAGTGTGGAAAGAAAGTGAAGGTTAGTACCTATTTCAGAGGGTTATGGTAAATGAAATTTTGAAAGGCCTTTGTAAACTTTACTATGGAAATATTAGGAATTCCAGTGTGGACTAGAGTAAGCTTCCTGAGGGAGCACCAACATTCCTATATATAAAAGAACTTTTATATATAGGAACATTCTCTAATAAAGGCACATTCTCTCAGGTACATTGGTACATTCTCTCAGGAATAGACATATTTTTGAGATATGGGTGTGCTTTTCCTGCCTCCAGGGCTTCAGTTAATACCATGATCCAAAAGATCACAGAGTACTTAATCTTCTAACAGGGGATCCCATATAACATCCTGCCTAACAATGGTACCCACTTGACAGAAAAGGAGAGAGAAGAGTGGGCCTATGACCATGCAATCCTCTGGACATATCACATACCACACTTCTTGGACGTAAAGCATCAGAGTGCCCTGATGAATGCAGAGCAGAGGTGCTAATTAAAAGCAGTATTCTAGCCGGGTGTAGTGGCTCATGCTTGTAATCCCAGCACTTGGGAGGCTGAGACAGGAGGATCACAGGTTCAAAGCCAGCCTCGGTAACTTAGGCTCTCAGCAACCTAGTGATACCCTGTTTCCAAATAAGAAATAAAATTGGTCTGGGGATGTAGGTTGGAGGTAGAATGCCTTTGGGTTCAATCCCCAGTACCAAAAAAAAAAAAAAGCAGTATTCTAGCTGGGCATGGTGGCACATGCCTGTAATCCCAGTACTTGGAAGGCTGAGATAGGAGGATTGCAGACTCAAGGACAACCACAGCAATGTATCAAGACTCTGGCAGTCTAATGAAACCCCGTTTCAAAACAAAAACTATAAAGGGCTGGCAGTATAGCTCAAAGGTAGAATGCCCCTGGGTTCAGTCCCCAGTAA